>PVIH01015046.1:0-51154 GCA_004025045.1 Sigmodon hispidus
GTATATACCCTAAAGAGGCACATTCACACTCCAAAGGTATTAGCTCAACTATGTTCATAGCAGCATTATTTGTAATAGCAAGAACCTGGAAACAACCTAGATGTCCCTCAACTGAAGAATGGATTAACAAACTGTGGTACATCTACACAATGGAATACTACGCAGTAGTAAGAAAAAATGATATCCTAAAATTCACAGGTAAATGGAGGGATTTGGAGAATATCCTCCTGAGCGAAGTCTCACAAACTCAGAGAGATAAGCAGGGGATGTACTCACTCACTAGTGATCTCTAAACAAACAAACAAGAAAAAAAGCCAAACATGCCCAAGAGGCAAACTACAACCACCAAACAGCTTGGGATCAGAAACACCCTGGACTGACCCTTCAAACCCCAGTCCAACTATAGGAACACCTGACTCAGTCTTGTGGGAGGGGGGAAAGAACTGGATTTGGCCAGAAGTGGAAACTGATCTAAGCATTATTGGGTCAGTGGGAACATAGGACTGTCTGCTCCCTGCCCAGGGAGGGGATGGGGAGTTGCAGAGAAGAAAACTGACCAGATGTGTTGGGAGGGGGAAGAGACCTTGAATAAGGATATACATGGATGGAAAAAAAATTCAGAGGGAAAGATGAACACAAAGAAAATATATGTGTAGCAATCTTATTTGTATTTCCACCCTTGATAAGCCATGCTTATGATTCTTATCCTCTGTATAGTTATTGTTAACTCTTCTGCATTTTAAATTCTTTTTACTGTTTTTTTTCTTGATAACTACAAAATAAAGAAGGAAAAAAAAAGAAAAAAAAAAACAAAAGTGTAAATGTTATCCATCATATAAACAAACTAAAGGAACAAAACCACATGATCATATCCTTAGATGCGGGAAAAGCCTTTGACAAAATCCAACACACCTTTATGATTAAAGCCCTGGAGAGATCAGGAATAAAGGGAGAATACCTAAATATCATCAAGGCGATTTACAAGAAGCCAACAGCCAGTATCAAACTTAATGGAGAAAAACTCAAAGCAATCCCACTAAAGTCAGGAACTAGACAAGGATGTCCTCTCTCCCCTTATCTATTCAATATAGTTCTCGAAGTTTTAGCTAAAGCAATAATGGAACGAAAAGAGATTAAGGGCATACAAATTGGAAAAGAAGAAGTGAAACTATCTCTATTTGCAGATGATATGATTGTATACATAAGTGACACACAAAACTCTTCCAAGGAACTGCTACAGCTGATAAACACCTTCAGCAATGTAGCAGGATACAAGATAAACTCAAAGAAATCAGTAGCCCTTCTATACACTAAAGATAGAAGAGATGAAAAGGAAATAAGGGAACCATTACTCTTCATAATAGCTGCAAATAGTATTAAATACCTTGGAGTAACTATAACCAAAGAAGTAACAGACCTATTTGACAAAAATTTTAAAACACTGAAGAAAGAAATTGAAGAGGATATCAGAAAATGGAAAGCTCTCCCATGTTCCTGGATTGGTAGGATCAACATAGTAAAAATGGTAATTCTACCAAAGGCAATCTATAGATTCAATGCACTGCCCATCAAAATCCCAACACAATATTTTTGGACCTTGAAAGAACAATACTCAGTTTCATTTGGAATAACAGGAAAGCTAGGATTGCCAAAACAATTTTATTCAACAAAAAAAACCTCAGGAGGTATCACCATCCCTGATTTCAAGCTATACTATAGAGCTACAGTAATAAAAACAGCCTGGTACTGGCATAAAAACAGACTTGTGGACCAATGGAATAGAATTGAGGATCCAGATATTAACCCAAAAACCTATGAACACCTGATCTTTGACAAAGAGGCCCAAAACATTCAATGGAAAAAAGATAGTATATTTAATAAATGGTGTTGGCATAGCTGGATGGATGTGTGCAGAAAAATGCAAATAGATCTGAGCCTGTCACCCTGCACAAAACTCAAATCCAAGTGGATCAAAGACCTCAACTTAAACTCAGCCACTTTGAACTTGATAGAAAAGAAAGTGGGAAATACACTTCTACAAATTGGCACAGGCGACCACTTCCTAAATATAACACCAATGGCACAGACACTAAGACCAACAATAAGTGGGATCTCCTGAAGCTAGAAAGCTCCTTCTCCAAAGCCAAGGACACTGTCAATAGGACAAAACGGCAGCCTACAGAATGGGAAAAGATTTTTCACCAACCCTACAAGTGATAGAGGACTGATCTCTAAGATATATAAAGAGCTCAAGAATCTAGAGCTCAAAACCTTGAATAACCCAATCAAAAAATGGAGTACAGATCTAAAAAGGGAATTCTCAGCAGAGGAACTAAGAATGGTTGAAAGGCACCTGAAAAAGTGCTTTTTATCTTTAGCCATCAGAGAAATGCAAATCAAAACAACTTTGAGATACCACCTAAAACCTGTTAGATTGGCTAAGATAAAAGGCACAGATGACAGCCTATGTTGGAGAGGATTCAGAGCAAGGGTTTCATTCCTCCATTGTTGGTGGGAGTATAAGGTTATTCAGCCACTTTGGAATGCAATATGGAGAAAAGATTTTCACCATCCCTACAAGTGATAGAGGACCCAATCAATCTCCCCAAGGACCCAGCAATACCACTTCTGGGTGTGTACCCTAAAGAGGCACATTCACACTCCAAAGGCATTAGCTCAACTATGTTCATAGCAGCATTATTTGTAATAGCAAGAACCTGGAAACAACCTAGATGTCCCTCAACTGAAGAATGGATTAACAAACTGTGGTACATCTACACAATGGAATTCTACTCAGCAGTAAGAAAAAATGATATCCTCAAATTCGCAGGCAAATGGATGGATTTGGAGAATATCCTCCTGAGAGAGGTATCACAATCTCAGAAAGATAAGCAGGGGATGTACTCACTCATTAGTGGTCTCTAAACAAACAAACAAGAAAAACAGCCAAGCATGCCCAAGAGGCAAACCACAACCACTGAACAGCTTGAGATCTGAAACACCTTGGACTGACCCTTTGGATCCCTCTCCAACTATAGGAACACCTGACTCACTCTTGAGGGAGGGGGAACAAAACTGGATTTGCCAGGAGTGGAGACTGATCCAAGCATTATTGGGTCAGTGGGACCACAGGACTGTCTGCTCTCTGCCCAGGGAGGGGATGGGGAGTTGGGGAGAAGAAAAAAATGACCTGATGTGGTGGGAAGGGGAAGGGACCTTGAATAAGGATATACAGGGATGGAAAAAAAATTCAGAGGGAAAGCTGAACACAAAGTAAAAAAAAAAAAAAGAAAAAGAAAAGAAAAGACAGTGTGTTTTAAGGATGAGCCTAATGATAGCTTACCCATGACCTAGTGGATAGCCTCACATCCATTCATTCATTAGCACATTATCAGGACTATTTGTAGTATTGATAACAACAGTAACAGTGAAAAGGACATAGTGTGCGTGGAATTTGTTAGTGAGTCCCCAGGGAGTCAGTAAGAGATAATAGAGAAAACAGTATCAACATATGTTTTATATATATATATATGAAAATATTAAAAATACATACAAATATTAAAAAAGAGATGAAAGGAAGTTGGAAGAGGGACTTTAGAGGATCGGGAAAGAGTTGAGTTGAATATGAGCAAAATAAATTGTACACGTGTATCAAATTCTAAAAGAATAAAAAAGGAATAAAAGTAAATACATAAATATAAACAAAAATTGATAAATATATGTCACTTGTATAAAACAGCTCTATATTGTGAAATTCAGGTATTCAGGCATCAAATAAGAACAACAAATGCCCCACTGATATGTTGAGTACACACATAAAACCTTGACACACTTTCTGCTTTCTGTGACATGCACTGTAGCCTTTTATTTAAAGGGAAAATGACTCCTGAAGAGGACATTTTATTTCTGTGCAATAAGAGGATTAGAAGCCTTGCAGTCTTGAAAATTAGAGCCAGTAATGCAGCTTTCGTTGCCATGTTAATTCTCTACAAACATCACCTGTAAGAGCAAAAACACAAAGCCGCTGAGATTTTTGCCAAAAACAGCACTCAGTTTGCTCACTTTCTGTGAACTGTAGAGAACAATTAGCCTGAACTCTTACAGAAAAAGAATCATATTATTTGGCTCAACTGGTGACTAGATGTTCTGATGGTCAGATCGGCTGAAAGTCCTTATTTCTCTATTTATGGATTATTTGATGTGTTTGTTATTGTTTGTTTTGTTTTGTTTTCTCTACAAAGC
Source organism: Sigmodon hispidus (assembly GCA_004025045.1). Lineage (NCBI taxonomy): Eukaryota > Metazoa > Chordata > Mammalia > Rodentia > Cricetidae > Sigmodon > Sigmodon hispidus. The sequence goes on from PVIH01015046.1 coordinate 4,243, forward strand.
AGAGAGAAGCTCTGGGGGGTGGATTTCTGGGGGTCAAAGAACATTGATTGGTGTCAATCCAAATAAAGTTCTGTAGTATAAGGAAATGACTGGGTGAGTGCCATGGCTGACTCTGGTGGTCACAAGTCTTCTTGGGCTTTTTCCTGAGGTCATTCCAAGGCTCTAATTTATTCATCACCAAACTTTATTTTCAAAGTGTCAGTCTGGATGACACTTTCTTTAGAACCATATTAATTTTCATAATGATGATAATCCTGAAAATGACAGCTTAGTAGCATTAGGAAAAGAAGAAAGAGTGATTTATGCAGCCTGGTATACTGTCAGCACTGAGGGCTGCCAATCCAGTTGACCTGGATTCATCCCAGCAGTCAGTTCTTAGGCTGGAACCTCAAACTAATCATGTTTAACCTCAACATAATCATGTTTCTGGTTTCATCTCTCTCCATAAATACCAGTCTGCCAGTCATCACCCTTGATTTCTTCTAACCTGGAAATGCATTAATCCCCTTGTTCAATTTCCGTAGGGCTAAATTTATGCTCATACATCAAGACTTGTGTTTGGGCACAGTTACTGCAGCAGCAACATTTTTCTAAAGTCCTCTTTCCATGTTGCACCATCAAGGAAAGAGTAAACAAAAATAATGCAGTGTCTTTAATGGCTTCCACAAATAACGAAAACAAATGGATATATAGTATGGAAATGTGGTAACAGAACAGAATATGAAATGCAGATATGCCATTGTGTAGGTTTGCGTGCATGCACATGTAGTGTGTCTAGGCATGAGTACATGTGTTTATGTATGTGTATATATTCATGTTTATACATACTTTTTATTTTTAATTTTTTCTGTAATACAGACTGATAGGTGCTTCAGGTATGAGAAATGGGATTTGTTTGTTCACAAAATAATTCTAAAGAGACCTGCAAAAATTTTGCAAACACAAGTTGAGTGCATAACTCAATTATCTACTCATGTAATTTCTCACTTAAAATATTACCAATAAAATGTTAAAAGTGCTTTGAGAAAAATAAATAATCTCAACCAAAGGATAGGAAAAGCCTCTCTAAGAATAACACCATGGGGAAAAATCATAAAGAAAAATGTACATAGGCTTGATAAAATAAAGCTATAAAATTGTTATACATCATAAGACATAAAATATTTAAAACCAACAAAACATTAAGAAAAATATATTTCAAACACACAGAAAAGATATAGAGTTGATATATTTCGAGAACGTTAATAAATCTAAAAGCAATTCTCTAATAATAAAATGAGCAAAACAAGAAATACTTTTCAACACACATACTTAAACACAGCCATAATACAAAAATGTATAATAGAAGAATGTAAAAGTTCCCAATGTATTTACTAAAACAAGGTTAAAATTTAAAAATAATTATATTTGTTTTTTTACAAAATTGTCAAAATTCAAAATGAAATACCAAGTCTGATTCACAGTTATGTTCCTCTCATTTAATGTAGAATAAAGGTGATTTTTTCAAGAAAATTCTAAAGCATCTCTCTTGTCTTTTTTTAAATAAGCTTTCATTTCAGGAATGTGTGGAAACCCATACAGAGGAACCCAGAGCAGATTGGTTTTTTGCATATCCATTGCTAGAATCACCTAGAAAAACACTGCTCTTGAATTCTGGATCCAAGCAAGTTGTTAATTCAAGCTCTGGAGACCATTTCATCAGGAACGAGAGCACAAATAAATTAGAAAGAATAGAGTCAGAGTGTTTAGACCAGTTGATCTTCACATTAATAATACTCAACATGTTGTATATACAATAATTGCAATTTTATGAGTACTTTATTAGTTATTTTTTGTGGCTGTAAAGAGACAAAAGTGAAATGGGGAGTAAGAAATTTGGAAAGAGGGAAATAATCATGTAAGGGAATATAATTTACCATGATGAGAAATACGTGATGACACAATCCTATTGAGATAGGAGCATGAGATGACTGAAAATTGCAACTCATCAACATCCAAAAACAGAGCATTTAGGATGGCCACAAATAGATCTTAATTATAATCTATGAAGTGCTCCCTGATTTGCATATATCAATAAGGTAGGCTCTACATCTTAAAGCCTTTACTTTCTCCCCCAATAGAACCATCATCTGAGAGATCAAGAGTCTAAATACATAAGCCTTATAGAGTGCTTTAACAATCAAACTATAATAAGTAATGTAGTATGGACCATTCCTGGCATTTATATATGAATGACTAAAATTTAAAGGTGTTTCTATAACAGATTCATAGAAGTTAAAAGTTTCATGAATATTGCAATTTAACGATCAAGATGCCATAAAAAGTCAATACTTATTTATATCTCAAAACACTATTGCTCACATTTGGGCAGGGAAAAAGTAAAGTTGTTAAAAATGTTCATTTACAGAGACCTGGGGAGATGCCTCAGTTGGTAAAATGCTTGACTTGCAGACAACAGGACCTGAGTTTGATTCTCAGAGCCCAAGTAAAAATAATCTGTGGTGGTGCACATTTGTAATCCCAGGGCCAGGAAACAGGGATAGTCATATCCCTAGATCTCACTAGTGAGTCAGACTAGCCTTTGGCAAGTGCCAAGCCAGCGTTAGACCTTGCACAATATGAAAGGTAGATGGTAGATTAATAATGACATCGGAAGTTAAGTTTTGGCTTCTGCATTCATACACACACACACACACACACACACACACACACACACACACACACACACACCTATATTTAAAGCTAGTTGATTCTTTTTCTGAGAGGGGGATGTGAAAGGAAGACTATCTCATGCACTAAATCAACCAGATCAGAAAAGTACCAGAATACATGTTGCTTATGGCACGAGTGAGCTCATAACTTCAGTGATCTGAAGACAATGATAACTTCATGATTCTCAGAAGACAAACACTTATAATTGCTTGAAAGAAAGAGGTTAATGAAGTAACATAAAAATAATCATTTTATTCTGGAAAAGAAAAAAATAAGGAAATTTTATTAAAATTCTAATGTCTCTTCTAATTAATACACAAAATACCCTAACAACTTCAGAGTGTATATACCTTTTGTGCAGTCACAGATAAAGCTGGAAGAACAATAACAACAAATAGCTAAGTAAATAAATAAATAACTAGGGCAGAATTGAGAAAATAGCTTTACCTGTAAACCAACATATTTATTAACTTTGCTTTTCTTCATGCTGACTGTCCTGCCTTTTAAACCTGCCCATTTTATTTTTCTACTCTTCTTTTTTGGTTATAACCCTTAACTATCTCTCTTCCCATCTCTGAATTTCTCTTTCTTTATTCCTTCCAAAAATCTCCTTTCAGCTAATATGAATATCATAAGTTACTCATGAATATACAGGAACCAAAATTCTATCTCTTAATTACGTGAACATAGGTGAAACACCTTTGATTCTCTAACTTATTGGTAACTGAAAGAGTACCATGACATATGACCATTGTGAAGGCATCTTCTGAGTCAATTCTTTCTCTTGGTAGAAAAGTAGAAGAAGAAAGAAAGAAAAATGACCTGATGTGGTGGGAGGGGGAAGGGACCTTGAATAAGGATATACAGGGATGGAAAAAATAATTCAGAGGGAAAGCTGAACACAAAGTAAATATATGTGTATTTGCATTATCACCTTTGATAAGCCATACTTATGATTCTTATCCTCTTTGTAGTTATTGTTAACTTTTCAGCATTTTAAATTCATTTTACTGTTTTTTTTGATAAATACAAAATGAATAAAGAAGAAAAAAAAAAGAAAAGTAAGGTTTGAATGAAGACAAAAGCTATTTCTAATTATGTAATTGTAGAAATTAAACTTCCAGGAATGTTTGGAATGATATATGGGACAAAGCTGTCTAAGGACAATGTTGATTTGGGGGACATGTAATTCTGAGCTGGTTAATAAATTGTTTTCCAGCAATATAGGATTGATGCAATTCAGGTTTGGTGTTGCTCATTACTATGGCCTCAAAATGAGAATCCTTAAATAAGGGGCTAATATGTCCCATGGAAGTAAATTTTACAACTTTCTAAATTCACATAATTTAGGGTTATCTATCTTTATATGTAGGCTTATGGCTTTAGTAGAGATAATAGAACTTGGAAATGGTTTGGAAAATTATGGAACAAACTGCCATTGATGCAGTCACAAGAACTCTTCAGTCAGAAGTCAACATGGTTAAAAGAGATTCAGAAGACAACAGCAAACACATTAGAGTATCAGGTGAAATCTTTCTGATTATAGAGTGTGAAACAACAGAAGAAATCTATATGTATTTCCTGCCATAACCTCACTAATATTCCATGCCTTTTAGCCTGAACTGGGTCTACATGACTGACTTTCACTCTCTTGTCTTCAAAGTGCATACCTATAGCTTTACAGATTTTAGAGTTTGTAGAGTATTTTATAGGAAGTCTCTAAATTGCATAAAAATGCCTTATAATAAATCTCCTTGGACATTCATATCTATATACATCTATTTGTATGAATTTATATATCTTCATATCTTTTTCTATATTGAATAAAAATAAATTTATATGTTCTTCCAAAGTAATTCTGTTTCCTGTGTAATTCTAGAATCTGAAAGCATAAATAAGAAAATTTAAGTTGGAGTCCATTGCAGCACAAGCTACATAATGAGGTGCCATCAATTAATAAATAAGCATCTGTAGTATTATAAAGGATATTGTAAAGTATTATGCCATGTAACTCCTGTGTCTATAATAACTCACTAACAATGATGTGATGAGGTATTTCTGTATTTTTTTTAATATGCTTCATCTATTATGTAGAAGATTATACATATATAACCCTTTTATTGGTAGTGGATAGTACCAACCAGCAAGAAAACAAAATGCTAAGATTTTTATGTAAATCTGGTTTTCTGTTAATAGGCAGAAAAATATATACTCATCAGGGATAGACAATAGAAATAAGCTGTAACATGTATATTTTTATCTTTTCTATAAACATTTTCCCTAATTTATCATTCCTTTGATAGTCTAGCTAACATATTTTATGGTGTATATATTATTTAGTTTGTTGGGCATGTGTATGTGATGTATGTGATCTATGTAACTGTCACATATCCTTGAGGAAATGTATGCTTGGATATATCTGCCAAGAAGTTGATACTGGTAGGTCTTTCAGGATCACTTTCCATCTTTTAAAGACAGGATCTCTTTCTTAATCTCAAGCTAATCAGATGGGCTAGGCTGCCTGGACAATGAATCCTAAGCATTCTTCTGACTGCATCAGCTTCTCTTCAGCTTTGGGTTAGAGCTGTGCATCACCGTGATAGGCTTTCATGTGAGTGCTAGGGATCATAATCCTGTTGTGGAATATTTGTACACTGTGAAAATAAATTTCTGTGATTGGTGTAATAAAATTTTAATTGCCATAGCTAGCCAAGAGGTATAGGCAAAGTTTCTTAGCAGAGAGAGAACTCTGGGAAGAAGAAGGATGGAGTTACCAGCCAGACATAGAAGAAACAGAAAGAGAAGTAGGAAGAGTAAAGTAATAATCCATGTGGCAGAATATAGATTAATATAAATGGCTTAACTTAAGTTATAAGAGTTAGTCAGACCAGCCTAAACTTTTATAATTAAAAAAAAGTCTCCTTTGTTATTTATGAGCGGGCAGCTGGTGAAAAGTCATTTGCAAGACATGGTGACCAATGTGGAAGCATGGATTTCCACATAAGACCTGAGAAAATGAATCTTGAATAAGTTTGGTTAACAGAGGGGAAGATCTTTTCAGAGGCCCTTCTCTGCAGTTGAGTACTTGGGTAGTGACACTGAACATAAACTCCTGCTTTAAGCAGACAAAAGAAATTCCCAGAGCTGAAACAGGTAATGTGGCTCTGAGGCTGCAAACTCACTGCTATAAGGTTAAACTCTCACATAATTTAGGGGGATAGATCCAGCTATCAGAGCTAAACTGTGCCAATAACTTAGCAAATTCAGGTCTTGCTCACAAGGTCAGAGAAGGCTGCAGATGCACAAGAAGTCAGGTCCAGACCAAGAAAATCTTTAAACAAATATAGGAAGCTGTAAAATGTGCTTAGATACCTACAAAAAAGGAAAATAAGAATGTCAGTCATAGAAAAATAAATAAATAGTTTAAAAGTAAAAATAAAGTCTTTAACGAGAAAGTAACATTTTAGAGATCAGTCCTCTGTCATTTGTAGGGTTGGTGAAAATCTTCCCATTCTGTAGGCTGTCATTTTGTCCTACTGACAGTGTCCTTGGCTTTACAGAAATGTCTCAGTTTCAGGAGGTCCCCTTATTAATTTTTTTCTTTGTGTTTGTGCTACTGATGTTGTATTTAGGAAGTGGTCACCTGTGCCAATGCTTTGGAGGGTGTTTTTCACTTTCTTTTTTATCAAGTTCAGTGTAGCTGGGTTTATGTTGAGATCTTTGGTTCACTTGGATTTGAGTTTTGTGCATGGTGATAGGTTTGGATCTATCTGCATTCTTCTACATACTACCATCCAGCTATGCCAACACCATTTGTTGAAGATACTATTGTTTTCCCATTGAATATTTTTGGCCTTTTTGTCAAAAATCAGGTGTTCGTAGGTGTGTGGGTTAAGGTTAGATTCCTCGATTCAATTCCATTAATCTACAAGTCTGCTTTTCTGCAAGTACCAGGCTGTTTTTATTACTTTAGCTCTATAGTATAGCTTGAAGTCAGGAATAGTGATGCCTCTTGAAGTTCTTTTATTGAGCAAGACTCTTTACATAGAGAGAACTCAAGAAACTAGAGCCCGAAACCCTTAATAACACAATAGAAAATGGGGCTCAGAACTAAAAAGGGAATTCTCAGCAGATTGCTCAACATCTTTATCCATCAGAGAAATGCAAATTAAAACAACTTTGAGATACCACCTTACACTTGTCAGATTGACTAAGAAAAAAGACACAGATGACAGTCTATGCTGGAGAGGATGCTGAGCAAGGGGAACACTCCTCCAATGTTGGCGGGAGTATCAGCTTGTTCAGCCACTCTGGACTGCAGTATGGTAGTTTCTTAGAAAACTGGGAATAAATTTCCCCAAGGACCCAACAATACCAGTATTGGGCACATACCCTAAAGATGCACATTTGCACCCCAAAAGCATTATCTCAACTATGCTCATAACAGCATTATTCATAGTAGCAAGAACCTGGAAACAACCTAGATGCCCCTCAGCTGAAGAATGAATTAACAAACTGTAGTACATCTATACAATGGAGTACTATTCACCATAAGAAAAAAATGATATCCCCAAATTTGCAAACAAATAGATGGATTTGGAGAATATCCCCCTGAGCGAGGTATCTCAAACCCAGAAAGATAAGCAGGGGATGTACACACTCATTAGTGGACTCTAAACATAAAACAAAACAAACAAACAAACAAAAGGAAAAAGACCACAACCCCTGAACAGCTTTGGATCTGAAACACCTGGGAGTGACATCTTGGATCCCACTCCCTTTAGAGGAACACCTGACTCAGTCTTGATGTTGGGGTGAGGAAACTGGATCTGCCAGTAGTGGATGCTGAAATGAGCAATATTGGGAAATTGGGACCTTGGGACCTCCTGCCCATGTTTGGGAGGAAGTGGGGAGATGTGGAGAAGAGAAAGTAGCTGGAGGGAGTGGGAGGAGGAAAGAGACCTTGAATAAGGAAATACACAAATTTTTTTAAAATGCTAATAAACAAAAAAGAATAGCTGCTGAGAGAAATTGAATTATGGAGACTGCTAAATTAAATCAACCTTTGTATTGTAAGACTGTCTTAACTTCAAAGTGGAAGTTGGAAAATATATTGCATTGGGGGACAAGTTATGTTTTGTTTCAAGACAAATAAAACGTTACAATTCTCTTCAAAATTAATGAAGGATTGATTAGGAGAGATCTCCATAAAATCTTGGCTACACACATAAAAAATATCAATAAGACTACAAAACTAATGATGCATATGCTGATCCCTTTTCTATGGAAACAGCTCTGAGAATGGATGAGACATGATAAATCTTGTTGGCTACATTATGTTCGTGAATTATTATTACATGATCACCTTTCATGTGGCATAAATATAAGTTTGTCTATACAACCAAAACAATCTGATAAAGTTGACAGATGCTTTCTACCTGCTCAAAATATCATCTTTAGCTGACTTCTGCACACCTCATATTCCACACTTGTGTTAAGGCAAATATATAGACAGACACCAATGAAGACCATTATCCCAGGTGATCTAGCCTCTCAGAATATTCTTTTTGCACTTTCCTAAAAATGCTGCATCCAGAACAACTTCAAAGTGTTAGTTGAGATGGTCCAGCCTCACTATATACTCCAGCTAAGTCTTCAGATATGTACTGTACTTTCCCATCACACAGAAACTAAATAAAAACTAATACAGCTAGCTTCCCCAGGACTTGACCATTATCACAAATTTCTTAAGGTACTCTAAAGATGCTATTGCACCCAGATGACAGAAAGTAGTCTAGAGGGCATGGCACTTATATTACCAAGAGGTGAGGTGGGTGTTTATTTGAATATTTTGTGAATTATGAATGTTTGTCATCATTTAGTGGAATTGGTTGCAAGTTGTTATTGGTCATGGTCAAGAAAAAAAAAGCCCACCAAAGGAAATTAAATTCAGGAATCTCTTTCTTATTGTAAAAAATTTTTGGCCCAGCCTAGTTCTGCAGTCTAAATAAAGGAGGGCAGAGTCACAAAAGGCACAATTCAGCCACCCAAAAAGCAATATGTAAGAGAATGCAGGTAAGCCATGAGCCATAGAGCAAGACAGATTAATAAAAATGAGTTGAGTTCAGATGCAAGAACTAGATAACAATAAGCCTGAGCCATAAGGCAAACAACATATATTAATATAAGCCTTTGTGTGATTATTTAAGACCAAGCAGGGCCTCAGGGCCAAACCTTGAGCTAAGCCAGGCTGTGGGTATGAAAAATTCATTTAGACTGTGGGCCTCGGCTGTGCTAAAAATTTCTTACTATACTTTTTGAAAGGTAAAGGGGAAGAATATAGTATAGAAATGATGGGCTAAAAGGGTAGATTGTTAAGTCTACTTCATTATAGCTACTAATTTTAAATACCTTACATAGTCATGTATTTGTATATATTGATACGAAATAAAGCTTATTTTTGTTATATTGTATATATGTTTCTACTCCTTTTAAAAGTATTATACTTATATACTTTATTTAACAATGTGATGTTAATTTCTAGACTTTGAGAGCTATTTAGGACAATAAAGAAATGTAAGTTAGGGGCTGGAGAGATGGCTCAGCGGTTAAGAGCACTGTCTGCTCTTCCAAAGGACCCGGGTTCAATTCCCAGCACCCACATGGCAGCTCACAACTGTCTGTAGTTCCAGTTCCAGGCAAACACCAAGGCAAATAATTAAATAAATAAATAAAAGTGTTTAAAAAAAAGAAATATAAGTTAATAGTCATTCCTAACAATCAAAAATATGTTAGGTCTGCCTTCAAGGTCAAACAGAGATATAATTTAAATAGATGGCTTTCAACTACTTCAAAGTCCTACAATGTTTTTACAATATAAGGGTTTTTTTTATGACAGTGAGACATGTCTGCTCCTGACGGCACCAATTTGCTTCAAAAAAGGATGATGGGCATCAAAGAAGTTTGCTTTCACTGTGACAAAGTTATCCACTGGACAAAAACTGCCCTGGCATCAGCTGCTGACACTATGCGAAAGAAGGAATATGTCAAATTTTTCCAACACAAGGTTGGCTAGTCCTTCAGATTTCCTGTTCCACCAGAGTCTCTCAGATATTGTAGGCCTGTAGACTGAAGATGGATGACCCAAAATTTCAGAGGAACCTTTAGTGACTAACCAGGCAGGCAATCTCTATCATTTCTATCGTTTTAGAAGTTACTTGCTTTACAGTTCCTGTTTACCCAGGCAATATTATATCCTTCCCAGATTTTTGATATGGTTGAAGACTAGATGGATATAGTTATAGCTTTATTTCTTACCAAATTCAGAAAAGAAACTTACAAAATATGTGTAAAGGGTGTAAGGTTGAGGAACACAAACGTTTAAATTATCAATCTAAGAAGATATCTTAAGCTCTAAAATGCACTTTTAGGATAGTAATATAAGCTATGATACAAATTGGTTTAAATATAAAACTTTGGACACACAAACATAGGATAGATAAAACAGTATTTTCTCAGAATTAGCCAAATACATGTGGATTGGACATTGTAAATGTATTTTATTTCTTCTTTTGTTTGTTTATTTCACATATCATTGTTTTATTGTATTGATATTATCATTGTATAGAAAAACTATAATGCAATTATATATTTATAATTTCAAATACTATTCTAAAGTTTTAAATAAACCATCTTTCCATAATGCTTTAAAGTAGAATATAAAGTTTGAATAAAATATTACAACCATAAAAATGAGCTATTGTTTAGCTTGTTTGGCCATTGAAATATTAATAACTTTTGTGAAACCATTTTTCTCCTACTCCACTCTCTCCTAGTTTTACTTAAACTTTTATGCAGTTTCTTTTTTATCTTTCTTTTTTAAAAATTATTTATTTTTATTTTATGTGAATTGGTGTTTTGCCTGTATGTATAATTGTGTTACATGTGTGTGCAGTACAGGATGTTCAACACTATAACAATTCTAACATCACAAAAGTTTTAATTTTTAACGGAGAGTTGTTTGCTACATGAATATTTATTATTTAAGCCTTTAATATTTATCTTTTCCCTTGAAGTAAACACTAAATAAAGTGTTATTTGAAAATGCAGGCATTCCATCCGAAAAAGTTGCCATTTTCAATAGCATAACTGTACTACCAACAGAACTTTCAGCTAGAAGTAATTACACTGAAAACCTAGTGTACAGTATGCTAATTATCTGAACGATTCAGATGAGAGAATCTTTCCTTTTTTATTTATCTTACTTAGTTTTGCTCAATTAGCTAATTCATAAGTAGAAACCATAACCTTGACATAACCATGAAACCAAAATTTGGTTTTGTAAAATTCCAAACTAAGTACCTCAAAAGCAGTGTCTTACAAATCTTATGGATGCAATGTGTCTACTCAAATCAAGGTAAGAATTATATAGGAATCTATCTTATCTTCACTCCTGCTCACTATTGTGCCAAGAAAAATATGGCTAGTAAAATATCAAAATGAGAATCCAAGGAGGAATTGAGATCTTGAAATAAAAGTATTATTTGCCTTTAGTGTTTCACTAAAACTGTCTTTGGCTCTTCTATATTAGGCTATAGCCATGCTTGCAGTTATGATTCACTGAAAAAATCTACAACCTTCTGAACTTAGAAAGCTTCTTTATGTATATTACTGTAATTGATTCTCATTAGTACTGCAATATTCACTTTACTTTGCTCCTTTTACAGATGATGGGAAGTCAAAGCTGAGAAATTAAAATAATTTTGGTAATTCATATCTCATTTTACATATTAGGATATACTACTGAAAAGTAAATAGATGAATATTAGAGAAGTGGAGACTGAGGAGGCACAGATAACAGAATGTATCTGAGCTCCAGGGAATCTCCTTTGTCCAGTTTCCATACCTGAGTCATCCTCCATACCTGTCTCTGGGAGCACTAGGTTCATCAATAGATCCATTTAACAGCAATCAAAATTGCAGCGAAAAACCCATATATTACTCAGAATGGTTTGTTAATGTCTGGTTGTCTTTGGCATGCATCATATTTGCATCATATATCTCAATATAATTTTATATTATAAAACAAACTATAAATATAAAATAAAATATAGAGTATCTTATAAAATATAAACAAAATAAATTTCATAATTGTATAAATTATAAATTTATTGATAGCAGTATCAGGATCTAGGTCTCAAACATGTATAATACTAAAGGCCATGGTAAGTCAGTTGCCAAAAATGTTTGTTAGCTCTCTAAAAGCAAATCTAGGGTATTTTTATAGATGGTTTTCAACAGGGAATTTATTAGATTCTTTTCTTTTAACAGAGGTCTTTATCAACAGTACATCATATTTAATATAATAGTGATCCTCAAAGAACAGTCCTGTTTTCTAAGATAACTCAAGTATCTACTGTTTCCAAATGTATATTTTTTTGGTAACTCAGAAAGAATTCCATCTGGACTTGGCCTTCTGATGGAGAGAGCTGTCTCACACAAGATGTTCTTTCCACAGCAAAAGCTAGAAAGAGTGCCTATTCAATGCAGAGACAATATATCAATGTGGGATTCTCAAGGTTCATTCTATCCCAGATATCTCTGGGTGATCTGCCAAAGCCCTGTGTTGTGAACACAACACATTTAACTTTTCTGAAGATATTTTTTTCTAATTCAGAGTGTCATTCCCAAGAACAGTTCCTACCAAATTTCTCCATGTAAATTCTCAACTCCTTTTCTGACTTCCAAAGAAAGAATTCCCAGAGGAATCAGGATTGGGAACAGATCAAAAGAACAGATCAAAATGAGGATTCTCTCAATCTCTCTCTCTCTCTCTCTCTCTCTCTCTCTCTCTCTCTCTCTCTCTCTCTCTCTCTCTCTCTCTCTTGCTATTTCTTTTCTACTATAATTCCCCTCCTGCTGGTTTTATAATTATGTCTCTTGATGTTCCCAAGGAAGCTAAGTTTTGATTATAGGCAAGTATTAAAGTCACCAAGATGAAGCCAGAAAACAATATCTCAGAACCTGAGGAAAATACGTTACACATAGAATAGCAAAACACAACCAAGACAGGGGAGGTAACATTTGTGTAAGAGAGGAGAGGATGAAGCTTTAGGAGATGAAATTCATCCTTTTGCCATCCCATTGAAAGTTTTCTTTAGGAAAAAGTCCAACAGAATCATAAAAGCTGTGTTTCCTGGAGGGAGGCCTTATTCTACAAAATAATTGATGAAGCACTCTAAAAGGTGAATAGTTGGGGTTGACATACTGTGTTACCCAAATTCTGTCTCCCAATATTGGAGTAGAGCATCCATTCTCTAAACCAGAATATTTTTTAATGCTAGACCAGCATAATTCCTTCTCCAGCATGCTTGTGACCAGAGAGGAAAAATCTCATAGATATTTACTGTCCTCCTTTAAGTGTGGGATGACCTTCTCTAGTCACTCAAGGGCTACAAAAGCCAGGATTATTTGACTCAACTAGAGTTGCTTGGTGGTTAGAGTTTTGTTCATGAACTTGCCCAAGTGTTCTTAGAAGGGCTTATTGTGACTATATGACTATGCATTTCCTCTGCCGGCATTGATTCCCAATGACACTAATGTCAATGCACACCATTCCCTAGAAACCTCTACAGTGAGTACTAGTGTATGAACTCTTGTGACAAATGAAATATGGAATATAAGCTAAAAATCAATGTTGTATTATGTTTCTGGCCCAGACTATCTGGACCTGGACCAGAGGTTTGACTGGAAGTCTGCAGTCCGACAGACCCACAGAAACACGTGCAGCCCCACTGCTGCTTAGGCCCAAATAATCACACTCAGGATTATATTAATTTTACTCTGATTGACCTACGGCCCAGGCATATAACTTGCTAGCCCTTGCTTTTAATCTAACCCATCTTGTTTAGCCATTTTGCTCAGTACCTTGTTTTAGAGCAGCATTTCAGCTTCTTTCCTCTGTGTTGCCTCTGTCTTCTGGCAATCTGCCTTGTCTCTCTGACAGCTCTGCCTGGCATCTGATATTCCCAAGTTCTCTTAGCTTGGTCGCCCCATTCACACTTCCAGTCTGCCTTCAGCCAATCAGTTTTTTATTAAATCTGTGAGTGGGACAATTATGTAAAAAGTAACACATAATCCCACTAGAAGACAACATTGTTTTTCTCCTTTCATTGAAGTCAAACATTAACATGAAATAAGTATATAATGATTTGTATCTATGTTTCAAACAACAGAGTTTATTTTCTAGCCAACAATTTGTTGAATAGATACACTTACTTTTGGAAAGATGAGTAAAAGTAGTCTGAAGTGTACTTTGTGAAAGCCTTCTTTGTGAAGGTCTTTATAGCATCAATTTTTGGACTGTGGCTCTGAATTCCATTGCTGATTTCCTGGAAGTTGAAAGCCATGCATTTAAGAACATTAAAAATAAATAGAGGAAAATAGCATGCCTGCTTTCAAGGGATTGGCCACATAATACTGTTCTCCATGCAAATTAAAGTGCCTTAATTCCAAGTTAGTTACAGATAATCTAAACCAATGAGATAATCTCACAGGATAAGGGGAAGGGTCAAGATTGAAAACAGAGAAAGGAATGGACTGAAACCAACAAATGCTTGCCCCTTCAAAGTAGCAAAGTGTACTCTATATATTGGCAGCGTTCTTATTTTAAAAAATTACAATTTTATCTAGAAAGCCTACTCATGCGGAAATGCAAAAGGTCAAGATCAAGACCTATGGAAAAATCCAGAGAAGGAGACTCAAAAATCTATATTCCATAAACTTGAAACTCTTACAATTAAGCAGATAGGAAAAAAATGTTTCAAAGAGGCCTGGCTGGCCTGCTGCCAAGGAGAGGCTAAATAGGATAAAAAACCTCATATCACAACAGTCAAAGGAGCAACCAAAAATACTCAAGAGAAAATAAAATCAATAAAAGCAGGCATGTAGGAGAAGGAAAGGTATATCATTTGGGAAAGATTAAAGACTGCAGGAGCCCATATGTATGAGGCCTAGGACAACGACTTCTTTCTAGATAGGAATCATATTTGCCTAGAAGTATGTCTGCAGTGAGGTTCTCCTACATTTCTTTCACAGCCTAGTTTTCATGATTCTGAGTCTCATTTGAAAGGCAATACTGATGACTAAGCTGGCTACATGTTCAGCCATTATTATTAAAGAACCTTACTGAATGATTTTTACAACGGATGCAATATCTAAGATTTTCCTGACATAGGATTCATCTTACTAGTTATAGTTAATGCTTGAACTCTACTCATTCTGTTATAGGTTTAGAAATAAGATCATCACATATTTGTAACTCAGTTTTTACAAGACAGCCCGGCATAGGTTCTTTAGCCTTCATTTCAGAAATAAAGTGAACATCACTATCAGTGTGAAATATAATAAGTAGTATTAAAAATAACAGGCATATTAAGCAGTAAACTGCTACATACTTGCTGTTATATAGGCTATAACCTACAATGACTTGCTTAATGTTGATGGCTACTTATAACTCCTAGATCATGTGTAATTGTCTGTGAATAAATGATGTTCCAAAATACAAACAGAGTTTTACAAGTTCTCTGCATGTAAACTGATAAACAAATATAAAATTTATGACTAGGACACTAAGTTGAGTGGAAGGTAGATATAGGAGAACTTGAGGCAGGAACATGTATATGATCAATATTGATACAATTTATAAAATTTGAGCATTTTATAAAATTCTCAAAGAACTAACTTTAAAGCAAACAAACACAAACAATAATTAAAAAATAAACCTCCTCCAAGGCCTATATAAATTCTTAAAAACTATCATGATATTTGAGATAACCATTTATTTTAATGTATATGTAGGTATATCTGCCTATATATACACATGTAAATGCCAGGGAGCTCAGAAGAGGGCAATGTATCTATTGTAGCTGGACTTATAGATCTTATAGTTACCTACAGTTATCGTTACTTATAGTTACTTAATGTGAGTTTTAGAAACTAAACTACTGTTCTCTTGATTAAGTATTCTTAACTACTGAGCCATCACTCTAGATCCAGATAACCAGTTTTGACCTGCCCGTTTCCTGATACATTGCAGACATTTAATGATCTTTCACTTTCATTTCTCATCTATATCAGTGCAAACTTACATTAATTGAAAGTGTTCTGACAAATTTGAGAGAAAATAATTAAAGAGGTTAACTCATGCTCCTGGCATAGGGAGTGACTTGATGTTCAGGACAGCAATTTTGCTTGAGAAATCACAAAGGTTGGTTTTCTTAGTTACAGTATTGATTAATGAATATGACTTGCATTTGGACCTACTGAGGAGAAGCATTTAATGAAGGAGTAAGGTGAACTCATCATTAATCTTCAGGTAAATGGTCTTCTTCTGGGACACAATGGCAGAGATTTTCTTTCTAATTAGGTGATTGCAACAGAGAGGCAGTGCTTTGTGTTGCCTCTTTCCACACTCTCAATGTGGAAGAATTTAGTAACACTGGAGAAGTCATTGATATTTATCAATTTTACATATCTCCATGCTGCACACTGAGCATCCATAGGTCGTTCTTGCCCAACACGTATTTTTGTTATGGTATTTCTTTTATAATCAGACATTTTCTTATCTCTAAGCTAGTTGTTTTGTTAAATTTGTTCATAGATTATACTCAACCTTTACAGCCTTCCGGCCTATTAGAAATGTTTGCCCTTATCTGATCCTGGGAAGCATTTTACCTGTAGCAATTTCTTCCTAGAAAATCTATTCATTGTTTCAAAACATCATACCTATAACTAAAGCACACTAAAAGTAAGTATAAAAATGAAGGCGACTTTTCATTGACATCTTTATCTTTACATTTTTATTTTATATTCTTTCATTTGTGATTAACTTTAGATCACTTTGACAGCCTATTCTGGACATGTTGGCAATTGACATTTGTTGTAAGCTTTGCCCAGAAAAAATACATAAATGAACTCGCTCTAAAAATAGCATAATAAATAATGTTCCATTTCATATTTCTTTGACAGAGTGAAGCAAAAATGATAGAGGCTTTATAACCAAGCAAACCTAAGACTAAATTCTACAATGATTTAGTTTTTAAAAAAGACCTTTAAAGACGACAAATATCTCCTACATATAGTATTCTATATTTGTGTTTAGAACAAAATCAATGAAGACTTGTACAGCCATGCATGGTAAATGTTCTAACAATGTTTCAAACAGCAGCATAGATGAATTTCAAAAATACATCATGGTAGAACTCTATCTTTCTTATGTACCTAGTACCTAATCCTCAGCCTAAAGATTTTCTGCTTTCAGTATATGTCTATCTCATAAATTACATCATAAATATTGACCTGCCTTATTGACTACCTTTTATAACTAATATGATGTACTGCTAAATAAAGCTATCAGGTATTGTAGCAGAGTCAACAGGCTCACCTCAAGCACAGAGAAATATTGCAGGTGATTAAACGCACAATTGCTCTCAGGAAAAAACAGCTTTGTACATGAACTTTACATCTAGAGTGCTACTGAAGAAAGACTGGTGATAGGTGGTGGGGAAAGGGGAAAGAAATAACTAAGCATGAATTAATATTAACTTCAAGAAGGTTTTTTTTCATAAACAGAAAGTTCAAAACTTAATATTCTACTGTCTGAGTAGCAGATCTGACAGGACCATGTGTACAGGTCTATATTGCATAGCACCTTGAAATAAAAATAAAATAAAACTTGTGGAATTCATCACAAAGTGATGGCATTCTACATTCTATTGGACAATGAGCTCTTGACAAGCTGTATTGGTCCAGGAAGACAAGATGGTTTAAGACGTGTTTTAGTGACATCCTCATTCATATCCTCATCTCAGAGCCATAGCTAACAAATATCATTCAGAATCTTCCTTTGTTAAGAAGTAAAAGAAAACCACATTTTAAAAATTCCTTGTTCCTTCTATCACACTGACCTTTCAGAAGGAAGTTGGGAATATAGAAAATCCATGTAAGGACTGAAAGGGGTATAGGGAGGGAGGTTAAATGGATATGATATTTTACCCTCCTACTGGTTTGTACATGTTGAATTACTTTTTATTGACTAGTCAAAATTTCCAATTTTATTCCTTGTCATCTAGAGATAAGAATTATGGATCCTAGAATAAAGACACACAATGTCTTGAAAATTCCTTCCTTGACCTGTGAACTTCTCAATAAGAGGATTGTATCAGCAGAGACAACTGTAAATTTTGTTTATAATCTTGTCTATGGCTTGCATAAATATCACACCTTTAAAGTTAGAAACTCATGGAAGCCTTTGTAAGTGATTAGGATAATGTTTAGTTTTTATGTTTTAAATTCTTTTGTGTTGGCTATTTTGAAACTACATCATTTTCACCCTTTTTATTCTTATTTTCTTCTCCTTATTTTACTTAACTTTCAGTGATTCTAGAAGTTTTACATCTCATTTGATTGATATATTACTTTTTGCTGAAATAAAGATCTTTGGAATTGTAGTCTCTGTAACTGTGTTACCTTTCTTTTGTCTTTCTTGTTGTTCGTTTTTGTGAAAACTGGATCTAATTCTGAAACCAGAGCTATCCTGGATATGTAACCATATTGCTTTCAAACTCATGATAGTCCTCCTGACTCAGCTTCCAAATGCTCCTGCCATCATTTAAATTCTTGTTAGCATTTGTCTGTCCAGTGAGGGTATTACCTATCAATTACCACAACATTCTCTAAAACAATGGCTCTCAATCTTCCTAAGGCTGTAACCTTTTAACACAGTTCCTTATGGTATGATAACCCCTACTCATAAAACTATTTCTTTACTACTTCATAGGTGTAATTTTGCTATGCTATGAACCCTAATGTAATAACTGATATGCAGTATACCTGATATGTGATCCCTATGAAAGGGTCATTCAATCCTTCAAAGGGGTAACAATACACAGATTGGGTGCCACCGGTCTAGAACTACAGAATCTATTTGAAATTAGTATTTTCTAGTTTGTTTTCTGTTGCTTTAAAACATTTATGACTTAAAGCAACTTGACGAGGATTGAGTTTATTTGGCTTATATTTTCCCATCATAGCTTGTCATAAAGTGAAGCCAAAACAAAAACTCAAGAGTAGTAACTGAACCAGAAAATACTGGGGTGAGGGATGCTGCTCATTGGCTTGTTCTATAGCTTGTTCCCTGGCGCATACAGTGCTGAGGAAAACATGCTCTGTGACAACACGGATAATAGAAAGTAAATAATTATTGTTGCTGAGGTTAAAGTTCAAACTGTACCTAAGTAATCTTCTAACTTCTGCTTTCCAAGTACCCATGGCTACAGGCATGTGACTCCACTTTCAGTGGGAGGAAACATTTTTTTTTTAAAAGCAGAGGACTGGGGCTGAAGGTCTGGGACAGACCTTTTCCCATGACCAAAGTTCTGGAGTCAGTACTCAGAACCTCACAAGTTATAAAAAAATTTCACTGTTTACCATTTTTACCCTATTTCAGTGTGGTTTTATCCCTTAGTTAAACTTGACGAAGCCAACCAGGTTCTACTATGTATAAATTCTGAGCCATGTACTTTACAATACTTATCTTATTAGACAATAATACTCTTCATTTAGACAATAACATTATAAATATTTGCTATATATGACAGAATGTTTATTAAAGAAGAGTGAGAATATAATCCTCAAAGAAGTTGTAATACACACTAATAAGGAAAAAATAGCTCTTTCTATCCATAGGAGATGTAGTATATTTCAGAAATTCTCATACCTTCTACTATAGTGTCCCTACTAACTATTACATGTATTTATTTTTTCCTTTTGTTTGCAATAGAGTGAGCATTTACAGTATTTTTGCCAAATGGCTCTTATTGTCTTGATAACGATGTGATGCATTCAAGTGCAAATAAACAAACAAACATATGCTGAATTCTGACTAAAATGGGAAGAGGTAGCTATTAGACTGCAAAGACTGTTCTGCTCTTATGGTTTTTCCCAGAAATAGCTCTTCCTGCTGGCATTCATTCACTGAAAAATATAATTAGCTCTTTCTGTGATCCACCCACTGCAATGTTCAAATTGCCAATTCACAGAAAAATAAACTTCAAGCCCTGTCTATGTGAACTGTACACAGTGATAAAAGAGTAGAAAGCAGTGTTTTAGGCAATCCTATTAATAACTGGACATGTGTCCACTTAATTGGATGCTGTGTGCCTAAGGCACTATGCAATACATGCATGAGGCTAAAGGGCAGCTTTCTATTGGATTCATTTTCTTAACCACTAAGCATAGTGCCTGGAATATAGATGGTATAAATACTCAGTAAAGGGGATTAGAGAGATGGCTCAGAGGTTAAGAGCACTGACTGTTCTTCCAGAGGTCCTGAGTTCAATTCCCAGCAACCACATGGTGGCTCACAACCATCTATGATGACATCTGGTACCCTCTTCTGTACAATGTATACAAATAAATAAATCTTTCTTTAAAAATACTCAGTAAATAAATAGTGATAATTATTAAGTAATTTAGATCACTATTCATTTAGGCTTTGGTGATAACTTTAACAAACAAAGTTAGTAAACTGATATTCCTGACTGAGCTAATAGTATCCACTAAAGGCTTCAGTAAGCATAAATTCCCTTCACTCACCAGAATCCAATCTAATTTTTCACTAGGTTCTTTAAACTAATTGTTAAATATACAACCACATCCTCTTCTAACTGTAAAGGTGTCTGTATAGGACATGCTTCTTGGAACTTCCTTTGGCTTCCTTTGGCTGTGATAATATTGTTGAGTAGCTTCATTAGTGGGTGCAGGTCAAGTATATATTTGGCTAAATGAACAGTTGAGAGAACAGCTTCATCCAGTTTAGATGAGCTCGTAGACCTACTAGATGAGGTAAATCTCTCCTAAAACTGTTGCTAGGAAACAAAAGAAAAAAGATGTATTTACCTACCCCTGGTAGAAATTTTTAAGTGGACATAAAAATAAGTAGAATAATGGAGCTAATGAGAATAGCAAAGTCATCTGAATGTGTAAGAGATTGCACCTCCATCATCTCTGCAGTTTCCAGTCCATTGAACTCCCTGGTTAGATTGTACAGAAACACAAAGCATTTTCAAATATTGTTAGACATAATCCCTATTTGTTCCATTGATTAATATTATACAGCATAAAATAAAATAACAACTAGAGATTTGTTCACAGAAAAATTTTTTTTAAAGCAGGTTAGATTATAACCTAAATATCATCTCACACAGCCATTATCTCATGCCTAAATTCATTCATATTATCAAAGAAAATCTCCATCTTTTATGTTTGGTAAGAATCTCCACAGGGATGTGTATGATTCATTTCACTTGACTGTCCTCTAGATGTTGCAAAAGCAAACCAACAAAGAAAACATTGCCAGAGTGGCTTTAAAGTCATACTTTACCTCCTTTTTAATATACTTTCTGTTAGTGATAAATTTAATACATTAAAACTGTAGTTGAAAAGAAATGCAAACCTCAGAATTACATACCATTGAAGAATTTTGTGGATTAATTTGTCAAATATATAGTGGGTATTTATCTGCTTGTTTTGGTGTTTAACCCATATATCTATGTACCACATATATGTCTGCCACTGGTAGAGGTAAGAAGAAGTTGTCAGACCCTGTGAAATTGTAATTTCAAATGACTGTGAGCCATGATGTGGGTGCTGAAAATCAAATTTGGCTTCTCTAGAGAGAGTCCATCCACTGAGCCACCTAACAATCCCCTGCTGGCAGATTTCAAATAAAGGGATAGAAGTAGACACAAGATCAAGGTGTTTTAATAATAGTGAGAAACTAAGAGTTAGATAGTCTGTGGAAAGAGATTATACCCTTAGAAATTTCAGGGCCGTGAACTGTTGTTTTGTTAAAGGCACCCACAGCTAAGGGGGAACTTTTCTCCCCAGTGACTCAGAAACTCCCCAGTTCTAATAAAAATTCTTGCACTATTTCTATTTGAAATAGGGCTATGCCTCATGTAGAATAAATGAATTTCTAAGGGCCTGGAGAGCAGCCTGGCCTTCACCAGTTCAAACTGGTTATAGCTAGTATCTTAAGACATGTGATCCTAAGCACTTCATTAGCCAACTTGGGGTCTGGGCCTGGGGCCTTGACAAGGGCAGAGTCATAGTCTAACATTCCTAGAACAGTGAGAGAACATCTCCTGCAGCCACAGAAACCAGCAAATCAAAACCCTTTCCCCTAGCTGGGACGAGGGTCTGGGGAACAAAGGTGTTTAAGGTTTTCTCCTTCATATCAATTGGACTTGCTTGTTTCAACTTGCCCTGGGAGGCTGTGTTGCTGTTCTTTCTGCCATCTTTTCCCATATACCAAGGTGAAACAGCAAGATCTGAGCCTAGAGGCAACCCCCATCTCCTGACCCCAAACCAGAGTGAGTCATCTAAATAGACTCAGAAATCGGTAAAATTGTAATATTCAATAGGAATTCTGGAGACTGAATGAGTTGGAACTCAGTGTGTTCAGATGACTTATGATGGTGTTGTCTCAAGATTATGTTCTTTTTCTTAGGCTGGAAAACAATGCTGCTGCAATTCATCTACTGTGTGGCATAGTCTTTAAGCAGTGATCACATTGGCCATGTTTATTCTTTTAGGAACATTAGGAAGCTAGTTACAGTGAAGGCAAGATTATCGGATTTGGTAGTTTATGGAACTTTATCATCTCCTAAGTTGTGGGTACTCCCTGCATGGTAGAGTTCTCCACTCCTATAATTACACAAGCTGCCTTAATCATGCCATAAAAAAACAAGGACATGAATTTGCTTATGATCCTAGTAATAACTCTGGTTTTAATCACATGTACAAATTAGCAAATACAAAATATGTCTTATTTGTAGGGGAAACAAAAGGACTAAAATTTCTTCCAACAAGGTAATTATGACAGCTTCAGTAGTTTTTAGTTGCAAAATTAGCTTTTATTTCTGGGTAGGTGAGGTATACTGGCTCACTTAACAGTGATATGGAGTTAGTTACCATAAGGACAAGCTTTCCCAACTCATGGACTGCAGAAAAGAATTGGACAAATTGAATCATAAACCATTATTCGACATCATGTGGGTTAGACTTCTAAAATAAACATTGAAACGTCTTTTTAACAAAAGAGAAAACCTGGTAATAAGAGAATGTTTGTTTGTCATTGTTAATAAAGCCTCATACCATGGGAAGACCTGTATTGGATTTTACATAATATCTCAGTGGATCCACACATGCTTGTGTAATATGCATGCAAAGACATAAAAATATAGTCTTCATTTTTAGGTATTTACAAACAAATGGATATGGATTTGCATATCCATACCCACAAATAAGTGTGTGCACATTGCCCATTTATACAATTTAACATAGGACTCTATCAAACATTCTTTTCTCTTTGTGTTTTTGGAAGGTTAAATGCTTCTTGTGTTTAACATGTAATTGATTTTTGATGATGAGATGAAGATGATGAAGCTTCCTGTAAGTGGGGAGACATCAAGGAGAACATAATTGGAAACATGTGGAGCAGATTTATAGCTATGTTATGCTTGACACCAATGGTTTACATTTTGAAGGTTAAAAAATATCACCCTTTGAAAACAAGGAGTGGTATCCCAGCGAATTATAAACAGCAAAAATATCCTGAGCCAAATGGAGAAGTAGCAAGTCCATGACTTTTCTTCTTATTCTTTATGTATGCTGATAGCTGTGGTGAAATTGGTCAGGTTTGTTTTGCTGAAATAATGATGAAAATCATAGGAACCCCAACATGTCTATGGTTTCACCCATGTATAGACATTAATTAGGAGCTGGATAGCTGAGAAGCAGCTCTGTGATCCCAATGATGTGGGTTATTTCAGTATTCAAGTCTCATTATGCGTTTCACAATGATCACTGGGAACTCGTTTATTCCTAGCCTGTAGGAAGGAGAAAGGTTGAGCAGAAAGGTGAAGCCATTGTTTCTTGTAGTGTCAGCTGCTCAGAAGGAGGAGTCTATGTTGTTCCCAAATGGCACTCCACCTTTCTCTTGCTGAACATATCTCATTATAAGGTAGGTGTACATGGTTTGAACTGAGTATTTTCTGATTTTGGATAAAACTAAGAAATTATATTGAGAAAGAAGTTGCAAAAAAAAGTCACGTAGACAGTCAGCAGACAGGAGCGAATACAGGAAAACTGCAAAACTCATGTGAATATCAGTCTTGGATATGAAATTATTAAAGTAGAAAGCTCTAACCTATCATTCATCTAGTCATCATGTGAACAATGAAATATGACTTCGTTGTTTAAAAAAAATAAAACTACAAATTTCAGTAGAGTTTAAATATTTCCATTATTAACAGTATATTAAGTGAAAACATTTAATTTACTATGTGATCTGCCTGAAACAAATACCTCATAGCACCTACCATAGAGTACAGTTTTGATAAATTAATGTAAAAATGAGAATTGAGACCCATGAAAGGAAGTGTTTTTAACATAATAAATAATGAAAATTTCAATAATTTGTAAGAATATGATATTGATGATTTCCATGATAATAATTTTATTTACAATTTAACCCATGATCACTAGAATATAATTTCCCCTTATTACTATAGCATATTTTCATATTATTCTTAAATATTTTGATGGACACAAAGACCACATAATTTTTAGGGTGTCTTTTTCACTTTTCTATTGCCATGGTATAACACCATAACCAAAGTAATTTATAGAGAAGGCAGTTAACTTGGGGCTTACAATGCCAGAGGGTTAGAGTCCATAACCATGGTGGTGAGAAACATAGCATGTCAGCAAGTGTAGCACTGCATCAGTATCTGAGAGCTCATTGTTGGGACACAAGCACAAGTCAGAGAAAGAGAGCTGGGAGCTGTGTGGGCTTTTTGAAACCTCAAAGCTAACTCTCAGTAACATAGCAACTCAACAAAGGCCACAGATCCTAATGCTTCACAAGCAGTTCCACCAGCTGGGGATCAAAAATCCAAATATTTGATCCTATGAGGACCATTTTCATTCAAATCATCAAACAGGGAAACTGGAGTCATTGATGCATTGTTACCTTTCTTAATTTCTGGACAGAAAGTGACACAGTATGTGACAGAGACATCTGAGTCTGGAACAGAACCATCCAGGATGCCAGATGCTACCTCTTTCCTAGATGTAATTTCATGGATAGCAATCCACCTTTAAGTTTTATTGAAAATGTTCACAAGATCTGAGAATATCTCAAAACAAATATTCACTTTTTCCTTGTACTGTAAAACCTATCTACCTTAATTAGAGGGGCTGTATGTAGCTGTACCGGCTGGTTTTGTGCGTCACCTTGACACAAGCTAGAATCATCAGAGAGGAAGGGGGCTAGGTTGAGGGAAATCTTCATAAGATCCAGATGTAAGGCATTTTCTCATTTAGTGATCAATATGGGAATGGCTAAACCCGCAGTGTTTAGCGCCATTCCTGTGTTGGTAGTTCTAGATTCTATAAGAAAGCAGACTGAACAAGCTCAGGAAGGAAGCATAAGTAGCACCTCTCCATGGCCTCTTCTCAGCTCCTGTCTCCAGGTTGTATCCCTGCTTGAGCTCCTGTACTGCCCTTCTCCAGTGATGGACTATGACCTCAAGTTGCTTTTCGGTCATAGTATTTCAGTGCAGAGAAGAAACTCTAACTGAAACAAGTTGATACCAACATGATAGGGTACTACTGTGAGAAACCTGACAATGTCTGGAGAGGATTGTGGAAGGACTTTGGATCTTTGGGCTCGAAGAGCCACTGAGTGTTAAGAGCTCTGTGAGATGATCTGTGGAAGCTATGAGCAGAACACAGGAAGAAGGCCTGGGTTGGGAAATTTCAGAAGGAAGTTTAAAGACTCTGTCTAGGCTATGTGTTATTTTAAATAGAGATGCTATGGTTCTGGATAACTGAGGGCTGAAATAGCAGCTGTGATTTTCAAAATACCAGAACTCCTAAAGCAAAATTTTGGCTTTTTTTGAGGGGGGGTTACTTAATGCTGTTTGGCTGAAGCTTAAAAATTAGCAGTGATTAAGATTAAGTGATTAAGATTAAGCAGCAACACTAAAGTGAAATCTTCTGGGAAGTGTTTACTGAGAAGACAGAAAAGATATGTTACAGAGGTGGCCAAAGTTGTACCTCATGCTAGAAGCTGGACTTGTTTATATCTAAGCATCACCCAAGTAGTACTGGATTTGAAGGCATGAAGGAGTCATAGGAGCAGCTGAGCCATGGTGCTTTGAGAGGCCAGGAAAGACCATGGATGAAGACGCAGTTTCAGTGGCAGTTGAAGATCTAGTACCAAACAGATTATACAAAGACATTGAGGCTTGACACATTGAATAGAGCCTCTGAGAGGCTACTGGTGAAAGTGTAACCCAGGTATAGCAGAAGATCCCAGTGTTTTGGAGATGCCAGTACCATGGAATGACCACCAAGAACACAGCAACGGAGTGAAACCAGCTCAAGCCCAGAAGACAGGCTGTTTGTGCTCCAGAGGGAGGATCCTGAGAAGTGATCTAAGCCCTTTTGAGAAGT
This sequence comes from Sigmodon hispidus, assembly GCA_004025045.1. Taxonomy (NCBI): domain Eukaryota; kingdom Metazoa; phylum Chordata; class Mammalia; order Rodentia; family Cricetidae; genus Sigmodon; species Sigmodon hispidus. The sequence continues at coordinate 30,538 of PVIH01015046.1, forward strand.
TCAGAAAATTGTGAGTGCATCCCAGCCATTGAAGAGTTAGAATTTGATTTTGTTTTGATTTGATTGTGACTGTGTCCTGATTTCTTTTTCCTCCTGAAATCAGAAAGTATGTACTGACCCACAGTTGAGATACTTTAAATTTTAGAATTTTAAAAGAAATTGGCTATTGTAAGGGGACTGAAATTTTAATGTGGTTGAATTTGTAAAGACTGTGGGATGTTTAAAGTTGTTTATTGTGTGTTTTGGAAGACAAATGAGAAAGGAATGGTTAGTGGCTTAATAGTGATGTGTTTGTGTTTCAAGTTGACAAGGGGTCAGTTGTACTAACTAGCTTTATATGTCAACTTGACATAAGCTAGGGTCATCAGAGAGAAAGCAGCTTAGTTGAGGAAATGCATTCATGAGATCCAGCCTTGTGGCATTATCTAAGTTACTAATCAATGGGGGAGAGGCCAGCCCATGGTGGATCATGCCATCCCTGGGATGGTGGTGCAGGGTTCTATAAAAATGTAAGTTGAACAAGTCGGGAAGCAAACCAGTAAGCACCACCCAGGTATGGCCTCTGCATCAGCTCCTGTTTCCAGGTTCCAGCCCTGTTTTGAGTTCCTGTCCTGACTTCCTCCACAACTTGTTTTTGGTCATGACATATCTTTGCAGCAATAGATACACTAAGACAGTAACTTCTACAGAAAAAATGCACATTTCTGATCTACAGTTCACTACCATTTCATTTTCAGCCTTCTTAGGAACACTGATAGCCTTCCTTCTAATGGGACATTCAGCTCGATCTTCTAATTTCCACTTCTTGCTATCTTCAGTGTGCTTATAGCCACTCCCTTTACAACTAAAATGCAGCTACCTCAAGTGGTCTTAACCCCATATTTACCTATACCTAGGATAGTCCTTCTCCAGCTTCCAACTCAAGGGTGTGTTTTTTTGGTATGAAGAGTGTGTGTGTGTGTAATATTCTTGAATATTATATGAATATTCTCATGCATAAGGGGTAATAAAGCATATGTGTCTACGGAGGCCAATGGTTGAAATCAAATGTCTTCTTTGATAACTCCCCCATTTTTTCCATCAAGGCAGGGCACTCACTTGTTCCTATAATTTGCCTTGATAGCATTCTAGCTATCAAGTTGCTCTGGTAATTTACCCATCTTTCTCTCTCCAATGCTGAGATTACGGTTGGCTTCCATGCCTGCTGGACATTTACATAAATTCCAGGAATCTGAACATGGTTGCTCACACTTCTACAGCAAGTACTCATTCTACTGAGTAATCTCCCCAGCCTCCAGCATTGTATTTCAGCATGCTACATTCTCTGTTCCATACCCCATCACCAGCCCGATTCAGTGACACTTCTTCCCACCATTCATGTACACATCTCTTTGAATGTACCAATAGCTGCTGTTTTATCACTTCAAAATCCTAAATTGTTCAGTCTCAGATTTGTTAGCATCCAAAGCCCCTTCATTCAATTGATGACTTCCTCCTATTGAAGTGCTTTGGCTATCCAAAAAACAACTACTTTATGCTATTGTTTTGTGTTATCCAGTACACTGTTCCTGGACAAATCATATCTGTTGCCAGTAGCGTATTATTTGATGGTTCCTCTCAGACTTTCTTCTCTCAAAGAAAATCTTGAGCATGGTACAACCATAGTCACTACCTATTCATAAATGGAAGACGTGTTTTTAAACATGCCAAAGTTTCCTACTCATGCCCTCCAGGTCTGATTTTCTTTTGTCTTGAGTCATAAATAATTATCTAAAAGAAACTCTATTTCCTACAAGTGTTTACAGCATTTATTGAATAGTGTCTCTATACACTCACTTAATCTAATCCAGAAACCAGTATCTCCCTTCTACCTTCTAATCAATCTCTGAAACAGCTTTACTGAGCTCATTCCTTAAATACGTCCCATATTTCCTCCAAAGCTAAGGCATCCTGGTTTACATTACCATTTTCTCTCATCTGGATGCTGCAATTTTCTGCTAATTGGAGTATTCACATCCCTTTCTCTAATTTGCTAGTCCTCCCTCCTCTTCACCCTTACCCTATTTCCATCTGTTCCATCCCTCAGAAAAGCCAAGAGGATATAATCACATAACACATGCACACAGACACACACACACACACACACACACACACACACACACACACACAAACACTGACTTACGACCTAAAAATGACTTTACACTGCACTGAGGATGAAGACGAATGTCCACAATGTACTTATAATTCTTCTCTTGATATACTGCACATCACTTTTCTGACAAGATGGGGACCACTTCTGAACTCAGTCTATAACATTCTGTTTTCAAAGTTTCTGAGTGGCAGGGACATTTTCTTGAAAGGTGTTAACCTTATCTCTAATTCATCATTCCTTCTGCTTTAACCAGATAGTCCTTTGCTAAGTTTGGCAGCCTTCACTGATGATTTGTATTGATCCAGCCACACAATTACAGACAGACATAGCAAGCAATACTTATATTGCAGATAAAGAAAAGGTAGGCAATCTTAAATGGCATTGCTTTGTCACTATGTGCATATTTAAGAGGTCTCAAAATACCAGGGAAGCCCCATCCTATGAAAAAACATAGTCCTGACATCTCTTTCCTGCTAGTTTTTGTGAGGGACTATCAACCAATACTGTGCTTTATCTTATCAATTTCTGAATGACGTGACTTCTTGGAATTCACAGAGGGAATACCTTTCTTCATAATAGCTGTGTGATCTACCTATGCTGGTTCACCTGAGTAGTCTCTTTTTTTTTTCCACTCCAGACCTGATAAGACAAGAATCAGATTATCTTTAACCATGGATTCTAAGGTGAAGTATTATTTCCTCTATGGGGTAAATTTTTGTACTAGACTTGGAAAAAATAAGCCCCATTTTAGAGCACATATAAGTGTGGAGTGTAAAAATGAAGACACACTCTATCAATTTCTGTGGTTTAAACATGTTTTCCAAAACTATGTGTTGGAAACAACCAAATTCATCTTCAAATAGTAATTTCAAGTTGAGCCTTTGAGAATTAGCTAAGATTAGATAAGATCAGGGAGTGGTGCCCCATGAGAGCCTTGGTTTTTATGACAACATAAAGAGAGACATGATCTAGCCTACTTGCTTTGCTAAATGATATGATGCCCTCCAGCATGCTATGAGAAGGCAAAAGAGCCTTTTGCAGATGTTAACAGGATGCAGGTGTCCTGCTTTGGATAGTCTCCAGAACTATGAGCTCAACAAACTTCTATCATTTATAAATTACCCAGTGTGATATTTTGTTATAACAACAGAAAATGAAGTAAGACATCTGTGATATTAAAGTTTCATGTGGTGGGTGGAGTGTCTAAGGAAAATGTTATCTACATAGTGGCCTTAAGAGGAAAATATTGAAACATAAGTTTGCAAAACTCTTTTGTGTCATCTAAACACCTCCACACAATCTCATTTCCTTATCCTTAGGAAGGAATGTGGATACTCTTGCGTATATGAAAATCCTTGTGAGTTAAACATCATCTGATAAACTCTCTCTTTGATCTCTTTGAGAACGCTTTGTGAAGGTAAACAAAAGTGTCCATTCATGTCAGAACTTATAATCCTCTACATGTAGAAGATTTTTCAATCTTTCTGTGCCCAGACACTAAACTTCAATTTGCTTTTGCTGTGAAGGTGACTGTGGAAAGTCTTTAGTGTCTCTTAAGAGATGATATTGGCAGGTGTTCTGGACCCTTGATAGTCAGTGTTTTAAAAGAGATGGGACTTAAGCGAAGATTATCGGTCTCCAGGGTGTGCTCTCAGAAGGGACCAGGGGTTGCTGGTCTTTCCATATTTCTCTTTTTTTTTCTTTACATATTTATTATTTGGTGATTTTACATCATGCACCCCATCAAACTCAGTCATCAGTCCTCTCAGATTCATATCCACTCTTATAATCTCCCCATTTCCAAAAATGCCCATTCGTGCTGCTCACATACTTATTGGAGCATAATTACACTCCCTGTGGCCAAACCCTTAAAGAAAACAAGTCTTTCCTCACCCACACCTCTGCCAGAGCCCATCAATGCAGAGTGAGGCATTGTGTCATTTAGCTATGTTCTAGCCTTAAGTTCTTGTATACAATGACATTATTTTTTTTTTAAGTCCACTAATGAGTGAATACATCCCCTGCTTATCTTTCTGAGTTTGTGATACATCACTCAGAAGGATAGTCTCCAAATCCATCCATTTGCCTGCAAATTTTGGGATATCATTTTTTTCTTCCTGCTAAGTAGTATTCCATTGTGTAGATGTACCACAGTTTGTTAATCCATTCTTCAGTTGAGGGACATCTAGGTTGTTTCCAGGTTCTTGTCATTACAAATAATGTTGCTATGAACATAGTTGAGCTAATGCTTTTGGATGCAAATGTGCATCTTTAGGGTATATGCCTAAAAGTGGTATTGCTGGGTCCTTGGGAAGATTGATTTCTAATTTTCTGAGAAACTGCCATACTGCAATGCAGAGTGGCTGTACAAGTTTACACTCCCACCAACAATGGAGGAGTGTTCCCCTTGCTCCGCAACCTCTCCAGCATAGGCTGTCATCTATGTTTTTATTTTTAATCTTAGCCATTCTGACAGAAGTAAGGTGGTATCTCAAAGTTATTTTGATTTGCATTTCTCTGATTGCTAAAAGTGTGCCTTTTTCATGTGCCTTTCAGCCATTTGTAATTTTTCTGCTAAAAATTTACTTTTTAGTTTTGAACCCCATATTTATTTGGGTTATTCAAGCTTTTGGGCTCTAATTTCTTAAGTTCTCTCTGTATTTTAGAAATCAGTCCTCTGTCACTTCTAGGGTTGATAAAAATCTTTTCCCAATCTTTAGGCTGTCGTTTTGTCTCACTGACTGTGTCCTTGGCCTTACAGAAGCTTTTCAGTTTCAGAAGTTCCCATTTATTGATTGTTCTTCTTAGTGTCTGTGCTACTCTTTATTCTAATTCATAATGTGGGCAGTCTGCTCCAAAATCTATTTTCTGTAAGAGTTGCCTTAAGTACATTAACTGAAGGTACAATTACAAAGCCACTAAATCATGGATGGGAACTTCCATTACTGTGTCTTATACATACTATTTTGTATTAGATGTTGATTGAATCCTGTGTTTTTTTGTAAAAGCATTAAAGATAACTAACCCAGTTTTATTTTCAAATGCCTTCTCTTTGAATCTAACTTCAAAGAGACACAAAATACTTGATAATAAATAAAATAGTAGCTATAATTGATTTAATGATTATTGTGTACAGACAGTAGGATTTCACTTTAATCATTTAAAATCATTTAACCATGTGGCCAAGAAATAATTCTTTTGCATATCTGTTCATATTAACACACAGAGATTAAGAGACAAAATGGCTTGATCTACATCATAGACATAAAATATGACAGGACTTAGAACTATGCTATATTTGTTCTTATGTCTAATTATTTTACACTTGAGGGTCAAACATTCCTACCCTAGTAATGTAGTAACTCCACTGTATTATATTACACATAGTCATAATATATTTCTTTTTCCACTAGCATAAGCACCTTGACATGCAAGAAAACACCACTGAGGACCTCTGATGACAAAAACAAATACAGAGTGACGGATTTTATGAAGGCAAAACCTCATCTGATAGACAAGTAATCAGTTTCTAATTTTCAAGAATTCTGAAAAACAAAATTCAATAAAACTCTCATGAGTTAACTACTGTTACTGTGGAGGGTTAATATAAATTCTAGAAGAAGTAGTTGTTGGCATGCTAGCTAGAAACTGAAATGGTACAGGGGGGTTGACAAAGTCTGCCATATCCTTTTGGCATTATTGGTAGATCATGACATAAAGCTGGATATAAACACAGCAAGATAATTCTATCCTTTCTGCCCTCTTGGAAATCCCAGAAGATGTAGGATCAATAGGCCCCATTCACATTGAAGCCAATGCATTCCACTTCAGTAAATTCAAGACAGATTCCCAATGAGAAATCTGGTCTGTACAGCTCTGTTTCAGGTAGAAGTGCAGAATCTTGCTCTTGCTAGTCCATTTACTATGATCCAGGTTATATCATAGTGATGACTGTGTTTATGCGGATTCTTGCCTGGGTACAAAAGTCAAGCATTCGCATTGCTTCTGTGATGTTGTTTGTAGATAAAAATGACACTTAAATTACCAAAATAAGTGCAAGTAGGTGTCTTTCATAAATATGAATGAACTTCACAAATCACTTAAATTCTGAAAGAGGAAAAGTGCTTGCTATACCCAGAAAAGGGTGAGATTTTGGTTTCCTAGTGGCCTTTAAGATGGGACATTACTTTACTTCTTAGATTTGTTTTGAAGAGAAAAAAAATGATGTCTCATTTATCAATCATTTTCAGCTCTACAGGTTCTTTAGAACGCATCTCTTTTAGGTGTGTGTATGTGTGTTTGAATAAAATTAATTGGATTCATATATCAGTATCAAATATAAATTGTAAATTCAATCTATTACCTATTTTTAACTTATATCTACTATCCAGTCTATCAACTTACTATATATCATCTATCAACTCACCATCTGCCTTTTTATACATATATATATCAAGCATCAATATGTTTACATATCTAGATACATAGATACATTGATGATAAATACTTACGTTGATTTTTCTTCCTGGATAGTAAAACTACCTTTACTTTTATCTATTTGTGATGGCTATTTGTAGTGATCAGCTTGACTATATTTTAAAGTAACTAAAACCCCAGCAGCTTGGCATACCTATGAGGGATTTTTTTTCTTACATCATTTGAAGTGGGAAGGGCACCTTTAGTCTAGATCTGGACCTTCTGGTGAAAGCCTATAAAAAGAACAAAGAAGAAGGAAGCTGTGTCTCTTTTCCTGATTCTTCTCACTCTAGATGGAAAGTTCATTCCTTCCATGGCATTGGAATCTGTTTCTTCGGGATTCTAATGTATAATGCAGAGCAGCTAAGACATCTAGGCATTTACCTCCTGTCCTTTCAGGATTTGTCAAGGGAATGTGAGGTGAGGAATCACTCTGCACCTTGGCACACGAATCACAACCAAACAGCCACATTTCACCTCTGACTATTTAATTAATTATGTATACAATATGGGCTTAGTGAATAAAAAAAATACTGTGCTATAGATGCTGCTAATGGGGGGGAGGGGCAAAGTATATCAGAATTAACAATAGCAAAGTAACTGAATGTACTGGAGAATATGCACTGAGCAAGGATGGCTACTGCATCTGATTTCAGCCTTTACATTGGCCTTTTGTTAAGACTCATATATTTTTACACCTTAATTTTGCCATTTCTGAATTTACACAGCTGTATCACGTACTTCTATGTTTGCTAGATGGAAGGAGGTGTGATTATGTTTTAAAAATCAGTGGTAATTCATCAGTGACTTACTGTGTCCCCTCAAGGTTTAAGTGTCCTGATTTTGAAAGTGTCCACTCCATTATTTGGTAAGTAAAAGAAAATAATAATGGACATTGCTTCAAGATGATTGGCATCCATAGAAAAAGCAGGTGTCCACAGGGCTCCTTTGCTTTCTAAATTTATGTCTAGCTTATGACAGTGGACAGGCAAGAGCTTTTCCCTCGTCATAGTTAACATGCTAAAGCCCTGCACCATTAAAACAAATTTTATCTGATACTTCAGCGACCATTTTCTATTTCAAAATTGTGTTAGGAATCCTCTTGAGGCATTGGCTTACTTGAAAAATGTTATTTCAATTAGTTGAATATCATTCTTTACAAGATTTAGGTCAAATGAGGGGCAGTGCTAAATCCAAACCAAACAATATGTGTCTGCAATAAATTTCTGTTCCTGAATTATTCATGCACAATGGCATAGGTGACTCCTGAAGCATTCTGAATTAAGTAGAATTGATTTCTCACTTTTTTATGCTCTGTTGTACAAGCCTTTTTGTACTTTTACTTCTCCCTAACAAATAAAGTATTGATTCATCTCCACTGAACATGTTTTATTTAAACTTTTGTCTCTGTCAGCAACTTCATCCTTCCTTGGTACCCATAATTCTCTATTTTAACTTCCTTATTGTCTTTTGATCTTGAAGGTGAAGTTCTTTAACCTGCCTGTTTAGTATGAAGTAACAGGAGACTTGGTGAAATCCCACTTAGACCTGTGACCCAGTGACCTTTGACATTCATTTGGAGACTCTAGACATCTAGAAACAGTAGCCTAAAATGTGTCGTTTCTTTGAGAGAACTTAGAAATTAACAAGGGACATTTTACATGATATTTCATCTTAACACTATCACACTTTTTCTTTCCAGATCCATGAAAAATCAAACTTGTCCATTTGTAGACTAGGAAGAAACTGAATATGGGAGCAATCCTTTTATTAATATTATTTTTATTTTTATAGAATAAAATCTCTTTTTTTAATCTATGTATCCCCTCCCAACACCTCCCGGTCAGTCTCTCTTCTCCCTATCCTCTTGTCCCCTCCCCATAAAGGGCAAGAGGTCCCGAGTTGGATTAATTCAGCATCCACTCCAGGCAAGTTCGATTTCCTCATCCTAATATCCAGACTGGGCTAGGTGTTCCTCTGGAGGAAATGGGCTCCAAGGCTCCAAGATGCCAGTCCAAGGTGCTTCAGATTTTAACATGAGACACATGGCCTGAATAAATGTTATACCAAATACTTGTCTAGCAAACAAATGAATCAATTTTACTTTGTGGTTTACTTTAGCTCTCTAAAAGAACTGATAAAACATGAGTACAAACCCAATCACATAGGTTGTAGTTGCTGACTCACGTGCTAGCGCTAGCATCATCTAAGTTATTATAGATGGTACATGATATATATTATATATTATACATAGTGAAAGAATGTGATATGTATATATATACATCATATTCTATAAATCATATTTATCACCTACTCTTCACTTTCAACTCCTACCAGATTTCGCAAGTTCCCAACTTAAAGATCACTTAGTTTTTGAGTATAGTCAGTTAGTCCATAATCAAATTGTCCTGTTACCACTGCCCATATATACATGACTGTGGGACCCATGGTAAATGAAAATAAATGTTCCTTCCTTTGGAAACTAAAAACTGTCAAGAGTTTTATATAAAAATAAAATTATGCAGCAATTTAATAAAGTAAGAAATAATTTGTTTCAGGAAACCTGATTTCAGCTAAATTTGATAACCTTAACTTCTTGCTAAGTTTTTCTTGAGTTAAGAATCTATTGTTTTATACATTACCTCTTTTTAACCTCCATTTTCCAGCTAGTGCATGTGGAATAAAACAAACATGCTTATTGTAGTTTACCATTGCAGCTTTGGAGTCAGGCTTTCTGTCCTCTTCTTCTCAAAGTTGCATATGGACCGCAAGTAGCCCCCAGGTAAGTTCCTGAACATTAGCCTAAAAACCATTGTGAACTAGCCACTATGTCTAGTTTTGAGTTACACTGCCTTCCATTTGCCAACTTGCTGTTAGAAATAACCGAGTTACACTCCTAGGTACACAGCATCTGCCCACATAACATCTCCTTTTTGGGCAAAGCTTATTTTCTGATATCAATCCTGTGTCCTTTGGAATGACTAAAGGCATCTATTATTCAACACGTGGAAATGGCTTTTTCTTAGGAGCCATGGGATTATCTACTATATAGTCTGCAGCAGGTTTCTAAGTCTTTTCTTGCATACAGCTTTGGAATACATTCCCTGGGCAGATTGTCTAGCTCTGTAATATGATAGCTGTTCATTATGCAGAGCTAAGGTGGGTAAAACTCTTCTGGAATTTGGTAACTTCTGTTGAAGACACATATAAATAGGTCTTTTTATACAAGTCGATTATAGCTACTGACATGGATGTCTCCCACACCAGTGTTCTATCTGGGTATCAACCTGTATAAGCAGTCATATGGAAAAGCATTGCACTTTCAGGATCACGTGGCTTAGTGATGGCATTTTTTTAAAAAAAAAATTTTCTCTTTTTAATTTAATGGCATTTTAAATTTGAATTCCAAATCTTCTTTCCATCCTCTTTCCTAGTTTCTTTTAGTGTTCATTCCCTAGAGATCCTATAACTGCAAACCTCAGACCATAGGTTCTATGGTAATAACTCATCCTCTGCAATTTACTGCTAAACACTGAGTTAAATTCCCAATGTTTGCTGATCCTCTCTCTTGAGTGAGTGTTTCCTGTATCCTGAAGATGCCCTCATGAAAAGTGTTGGAGCGTACCTCTTTTCCTAAGGTTTGGGCATGTCTCCTTTATTCCTTTTGCTTTATAGGATGATGGTTTTAATCTGTTATGATGATTTTATAATGTTTTATATGTTTTATAAAACATTATATGTTTTATAGTCCATCTGTTCTTGGAAAAATCCAGTTTCTCTTCAACATGGCCTTTTCAGTGTAGGTTTTTTATTTTTTATTTTTTTGAAGCTCCTTGACCCCACATTCCCACCAACCACTTCTACAAGAAAGTGGCTTTTTAAACTTCAGTTTCTTTAGTATGGTCTACTTTCTGTAAAACCAAAAGACCAACAAGCAAGCAAAAACACTAAAATTGTATTTCCAGATATATGTTTCTATTCTTCCCCAAGTGCATCATCTACCAATAAATAATTCAAACCTCCTAGCTCATGCCCTGAAAAGAATGATGCCCTGGCCCGCCATGCTTGTGCTTAAATCTCTTGTGGTACACATGTGAGCCTCAGTTTTTATAGACTTTCTCTGTATTCGGATTCAGATTCTGAGAACAAACCTAGAAAACTGACTCAGGTCTCCAGATGTCTGAGCAGTGGTCCACGGGCAAATCAGTTGCTCCCTCAAGAGGTGAAAGTTGTGAATGAGAAAACTAGTAAAATAAAGTAAAATAAAATAAAATAAAAATTGGCAGCTCACCATGATTTACAGTTACTGTCTTTGGTGTACTAAACCTAATCACACTGGTTACTACTTCGCTGCATTCGCAGCCGGAGTCCATTAGAAGAGTCTAATTTACACTGCAGTGTAATTCATCTGTTTTATTAAGGTTACGCTTGTATTTATGTTAGAAGTGAAAGCGGCCCCTGGCTCAGTGTTATATAGTCATTCTGTGGAAATGCCACAGGGCACAGCAGTTAATAAACCTGGAACTAGATTACAGCACCCATATTGTTGACATTTGACAACTTTAAAGTGAGTATCATTACACTGACGTGGGATCTTATAAAAATAGACATTAGCGTCATCATTACTAGCCCATTCCAACTAATTACAGATCCCATTTACAGAGGCAGATAAAGGGTCTTTGCATATAATTTATTGAAAATGTTGACTTTAAAACCTTCCTCCAACTTCTTCCCAGTCAAACTTCAGTTGAGCTTCTTTTGAGAGTAAGAAAATCACCTCATCACAGAACAGTGACAATTTAAAGATGAATATTCGCTGGTTATGGTATGTCATCATTCCAAGGAGATCAGAAATTTTAATAAAAATATGATTAACCTACTCAGAAACTTGTGCGGATTTCTGTGAATTGCTGAGAGCCAGCTCACCTCTACTATAAATAACCAGAAATGCTAGCTGACAGGGCACTGTCCATGCAACTCCCTTAGTGATACTCACAGACAATCATTGAAGGATGCTAGTAACTCCCTGAATGTCTTCCAAAAACTTTGTTTTGAAGACCTCATTAGTTGCACTGGGATTTGGACAGTGAAATCGTTTTTTGGAAGAGAAAATTGAGGACTGAGGGAGAGAATGAGATATTACCAATTATAAATTCATAAGACATAAAAGAGGCTGAAGAAATAAGTAAACAAAGTGTTACTGAAAAAGCAAAGGCAGTTCTCAGTTTATTATTTTCTACCTCATGGACAGAACATCAATTTGACACAAGATAGACTTTCACATGAATCTGGGTCTTAAAATTCACATTCAATGAGAAAATCGCTTTGCATAATGTCTGACTTGGACAAGGTACACCATGAAAATTTTGATCAATACCATTAAAGACAAAGAGGGCAATACCAAGACCTAATACAGTGCTTTCTATCTTATAGAAAATAATCAATATTTATAGAATGTGTGAGTAAATTTTCCCAGAATCGTTTTAGTAGGACATTTCAAGGAACATCAGAGAGAAAAACTGAGAGAAGGAAAGTGTCAGACAGAATCTGAGGAGCCCAGAGACTTAGTCATCTTCAGACAGTAGCAATCACTAGCAGTTACATGATATGGAGAAAAGGAAGGAAGCTAAAATCTGAACATCAGGTTCAGGCACTGACTCTTTTTTCTTCATATTGGTAAGTTTACCTGCTTAGGCTTCTGTCTCTTCCTTTTAAAAATAAAATCACAAGATATGCACATGTGTGTTGTCCCTTGCAATATTAAAATTTCATACTTTACCATTAATAAAACTATCCATACTTCTAATGTAGGACTGTCATATTTTGGAATGATTCATTGGAGCACTTTCATTATTTTAGACTGCCAAATATTTTTAAAGAATGATTCAGTATCATAAGATCTGCTTTCCATATCCAATCAGATATTAATTTCTATACCCAATGCTTCTAAACATTACTCAAAGCCACTAAATTTTCTCTATTATTACAGCAACTTAATAATTTAATGCTATATCAATTCTAGTTGAACCAGGAAGTAATACAGCTGGGCAGAGGGAGAGAAGGAAGGAGTTCAGCCTTTTGGAGAAGCCTTGTGGGCTGAGGACTGAGAGTATGTTAGGCAGAGGATTCGTGGGACAGGCCTGAAGAGTTGACTGGGTGAAATTGGCTGTGGTTTGTTTCCTATCTGTCTGATATTTTAGCTTTTCCCCAATATCTGACTCCATACTATATTAAGAATATTAAAAAAAAGCAATATTGTCTTTCTTTCAAAAAAATTGCACAAAGTACATATGATTATTTGTATAGTATTCCTGACAAATTTTCATATCACTAAGTGTTAATTTACTTATGTTCTCAGGAAATTTTCAACTTCATGCCTCAACACTGTGGAAGAATATTTTTTATCTATCTCAGGTTTTCCAGATAAATCCAAATTCGAATGTTCTAAGAGAGAACAGGCCTTTATTTAGTAAAAATAGTTTGAAAATTTCCATTAATTACTCTGATCTTGATATTATTTTTTTATAAAAGAAGTTTAAAACTCTATTGTTATTCTTTTTGTGCTATTACCCATAAACCATGTACACATACTGCATGCAGACCCTGAGAAACAGAAACATACATGAAATGTGATGGAAACAAACATTAATATGGCACAAAATTACTAGATATCAAAAATGGCTATTTATATGTAAAGAGTATGATTTTTAAAGGTTTTAGAAATCCTTAAATTCTTTTGGTAATAGAAGTCTGTCAAAGCTCATGTTATCCAATCGCATTCCTACCACAAGTACAGTGAACTCAAATCGCTGCCACTACTTAAGAGGTCAGTCCTAATGTGTATCCTGAGAATATGTGTCTTCAGTTGACTCCTCATCCTTCCCATTCAAATCTGCCTCCACTGCCTTCTTCACTATGAACTTTCTCACAGGCATTATTTCTAGGCTTGAGCTGTATAATAAGTCTTCTGCTGTGTCTTTCTTTACTCTGATGTGACCAGCTCATCTTCCTTCACTTATTTCGGATCTACGACCCCCAAACCAGTATTGTGATCTTCACATAAGAAATAGCTTATATCGTTCTCCATCCTCTTTGGCCAGCTTGACATTTCTTTATTAAATTCAGAGATCACTAGGGCCACAGTACTCTCATTTTCTCTTTATTATTAACCTGCTTTGGAACGTGTGTGTTGCAGTAAGTTTTTTTTTACTTGTTTTGTGTCTGGGAGATTTGTGTTTGGAGTTTGTAACTTGGCGCGCGTGTGGCGCTGGCGGTTTGGAGTCTGGTCTGTGTGTTTGTGGTTTTTGTCTCTTAAAAGAAATGAATTATATGTTTATATATTTTAACACTGTTTGGCCTATGTTTTATGTCTATTATTAGTTAGTTTTTTTTTAATTAATTTATTTTTATTATTTTTTTTGCCACGTGGCTCAGCCCGTGGCTGACTGGTATTTTTTATATGTTTGTTTTTCGGGGGAGTTTGTTGTAGAGTGAGTAACTTTATTTTTTTTATTTGTCTGGCTGTCTCTAATTTTTTATTTATTTTTATGGTGTTTTGTATGGGTCTAAATAGTTATTTATTTATATTGTATAGAGAACATTTTATTATTTTTTTGTTTAATTAAAAAGGAAGGTTTTAATTTTTATATAGTAAAATTATATATAACAGAACAGTTTTTAAGTAAGAATTATAGTTACAATATTTAGTCTATTTGTATTTTAAAATTAAAGAGGATATTTTATTATTTATTTTATTATTGTGAGGCTAAAGTTTTATATCTAACATATTTTTTGAACTAAAAAGAACTATATTTATAATTATTAAACTTTTAACTATATCAAAGACCACAGAAGGATATAATATTATGTAAATAAATAGGAAGTGTAAGTAACTTTTAAAGTCTAGAAAATGACAGAGATGACATTTATTTGTCTGGACAGTTATCTAAAGTTTTTTGTAATGTTGGGACATTTATTTTTAGCCATTAGGCCCAAAGTCTCTGGCAAACTTTTTAGTGATGTAGGAAATTTGACATAGTTTATCAGTTGTTTTTTTGTGTGTCTTGAAGAATGTCTGGCAATGTTTTTTGTAAAGCAGGAACCTGAAGGACTACCTCGGCTTGTTTTGTCTATATTTAGAGGTCACTTTTTTATGGAACTTGCATGTCTAGTTTATATAGCATATTATCAAGCAGTTAATATTAGAACAGTTTTTTGTCTAGTGGCTAACTGTTGCCACAAAGTAAATTTTACATGAAGTTTCTTTAATGTCTATCTTTTTTTCTGAAATACATTGGTGCTGCCAGGAGAACACAAAAGCTGAGGTAGAGGGGCGTGGTCACTAAAAACAAGATTCAGACAACACCTAGAGAGAGACGAGACACTGGCACAGAGGTCTCTCAAGTCTCTTGAGCAGAGCTCTCAGGAAGGGGCGGGACTTCCGGTTCGTGGTGGAGGGGTTCCGAGTTAACAAAAAAACACGATAGCTTGACACATTACTAAAACCTCTATTTTATAAATAATTCTAACAAAATAAACCTCACTTAAAACATACCTCTCGACAAGTTTTTACCATAATACGTGTGATCAGAAAATATGATGTTCATATCCATGCAATCTGATTACAGAATCAGCTGTGCCATATTAGCAACTTGTTAAGTAAGGAGGAAGAGAATAAATTATTGAACATATATAAAATGCAGACATTGTTATTTGGTGTCTGTGATGGTGAATATATATGTGGGAAAATAAAATAAAACTCTACACTTTACTAAAGCTCAAGGCTTACTCAGAATTCCTTTCTGTAGTTTCTCTCTGTGTGTATTTTCATTTTATATACTTAAGTACATTCAGAGAACTTGAGTCATATTCACAGTGTCCTATTAACATGTCACATTCCAGCACAGGATACCTTATCCAAAGATCCCTATATGACTATATTCATATTTTCTTATAGACCCTGGGAAAGTACCTAGAATTCTCAGAACTTCGATTGTACAATGTGTCTTAATCTTTAGGATTGTCTTTAATCTGTTTCTCGCCCTTAATCATTTTTATATTGTGCCATCACTTGTAAATGTGTTAATTTTGAGAATAAAACTATAATACCTTCAGCTAAGAGAGGTGCAGGATTTTTTTGCACATCAAAAATTACCATAAATAACGGAGTCCAATTATCATCATAAGTTGAAATATGAATGGAATTCAGATGGACCCCAAATAATTTGGTCCACATAATTGAATAACCATGTGCTATTATGCAGGGCAGTGATTAGTCCCAACAACATGGTTAAAAATATGAATAACAATTAATGAATTAATGATGAATGAAGGTTTATCACAGAATGCTAAATGTGTTCCATAGTGAAAGTCAGTGAACTGATAGTTCACCCAGTGTTGATTTTGGATTTCAGAACTGGTTTTATGTTATAAAGATTGTCTCCCCCACCACAGCCTCCAGCTTCAGCAGATTATTCCCTCTTGAAGTTTCTTCAAACTTGTAAGCAAAATAAGAGTTGCAAGTAGATGAATGGGGTAGGTGTAATTTCCCAAGTAATGTGTCACAAACCCAGGTTGCTTAAGCCAATACTAATACACAAATTTAAACAGTGTTTAAATGCTAAATGTGAACAAAGGTACATTTTTAGGACTCTTATAGCTTTAAGGAAAATATTATTTTATATCTCAAGGGACAAGAGGTCAACCCTGGCATAGGATAGTGTACTTTTGTGAGACATGAGTGCCCTTTCTGGGATTCCCAGCTTTGCAAAGTATCTAAGTCTAATTAAATCCCTTTGTGCAAACTTTAAGTACACTTAATTAAAATAGGTAGACTCAGGATGATTAATTCCAAAAGTAAGTAGGTTAAAGTGCAGGCTCATTTCTTCTGCTAATTAGTTGAAAGATGATCTTCCTTGCCAAGGGGCCAAATGGCAGGAGATTCATTTCTTCATTTCAAATCTGTTTTTAAATGTCTTTTTGAAGCCTTTAGGCTTTGGAATTTAAATTCTATAAAAATTGAATGCCGAGGATTATTTCTTCTTATTTTATACTTAGTTAAACCCAAGACAGGGCTCAGTAAGATCCAAGGATTATAGAGTGCCCAATGGCTGTTGAATCCATGCACTTGGTCAGCAAAACCGGCCTCATGGCAGTTTTATGTGCTTTTTCAATACTCTTGAGAGAGTAGCCTAGCTTCATCTGTTATGATAGTTTTCAGAAACTGTGACTTATTCATTTAAATTTTGATTTTTTTTGAAATACAAAGCTTGGCTTTAATGTGGCAGATTTTCCATGATGGCAACCATAAATATCCTTATGAACCTAAACTGTCTTTAGAGGGTTGCTATGGTGACTTGATTAACATTGTATGGGAGGAATCTTCTCATAATGAATCCTATAAGAATTTTAAATTCTGTTTATATAATATTAAATAATATTGCCATTTTACAAAAAAATACTCATCTATGGTGTTTGCCTTCTAGAAACTGCATTGCTGATGTGTTGTCTAAATTTGCATAAGACAATTTTCTCTTTTATTTATTTTCTCTGTACAATGTCAAGGAGATGCAAAGTAACATGATGAAATCTCTCTAAAGCCTCTTAAAACAAGGCTCTGTATAAGAATATAAAATTTCCTTCATAAAATTTCACCACACTGAAATTCACACTTGCTGGGAGTCTGAAGGAAGTATTCATCTCTCAGGTTTCTGACAGATGACATAATGATAGACATCTGCACTCACAAAAGGCCAAGTTCCAAGCAGGACTTTCTTACTAAATGAATCTCACATTCTTTCTAATATTACCTTCATGTGGGTCTATATGCATTGTCACTCATAATTCAGGTTGTGTTTCTGTCTTTAAGGAAGAAGATACAAGTCTGAATATTGCACACACTTATTTATGATTCATATCTGACATATGGCAGGTAAATATAATCTAAACATAAATCAGCACTGCATACAAACAAGCTGAAAGAATTACCAGGCAGAGAGGTGTTTGTGGTATGTGTGCGTGTGCGTGTGTGTGTGCATGTGTGTGTGTGTGTGTGTGTGTTCCTGTATGTTTAGGGGGAGGCAAGAAGATAACTTATCTGCCATTCCCTAGCGTCAATCAACTTAGTATATTTTGTTTCTCATTGTTTTGATTTATATTTTAAGACAGGTCTTTGACGGGCCTAGCATTATTCGAATAGGCTAGCCTGGCTGACCGTAAGCCACAAGGATATGTCTTTCTTCAGTAGGATTATAAATATATAACACCATGTGCAGTTTTGATTACATGGGTTCTAGGTATCAACCTCTGGTTCTCATACTTTAATCCTAACTGAAGTACTTCCTGAGGCTCCAAAGCAGTTTTCTTTCATTTATTTTGAAATATTTATTAAAGTCCCTGTTTTAGACTCTGAAACATACTACAGATCTGCTTGGTGGCTTACTTTTAAATGATATACTTATATTTAGGCAGACAAAAATGAGTATGGTTCTTGAATAACTTACATTATTATGTTTTAGCTTTTAATTATGTGCATATGCATGTGTTTGAGTATAGAGTTGCCAGAGGATGCTAGAAAGGGGCGTAATATTCCAAGCTTATACTCTAAGTCCTAGAGTTTGAGCTATCAGTGACTGTTACATGAGATTTCTGAACCAAACAGGGCCATAGGTTTGAACTCCCTGCTGCCATTATTCCCCCTGAAAAATGACTCAGATATTTGTATTAATTTCATCCTGTTTGGCCTATGTCTCAGGCACATTACTAACTAACTCTTTCATCTTTATTCAACCCATTTCCATTAATCTGTTTAGCCATACCCATGCCTCACCTGGGTCCTTTACATGTTTCTTCTTTGGTGGCTAGATGGAATCTTTCTGACTCCACATTCCTCCTACCTGAACCTCAATTCCCCTGCCTACTTCTTCTACAGTGCTCAACATGGGTCAAAACAGTCCCTTTATTTACAGAATGATATTCACATCATACAAACATTCCCACCTCACTTCCTCTTTTCTATCTAATCAAAAAGGAAGTTTTCAATTTTAATATAGCAAAATTACATATAACACAATAGCTATCGAGCAAGAATTACAGTTACAATATCTAGTCTTTTTGTAATTAACAAAATTAAAGAAAATAATTATATTTTCTACCTTATCCTTGTGAGTCTAAAGTTTTGTATCTAATATACCTTTTAAAATAACTAAGAAAAACTATAATTATCAAATTCTCAACTACATTAAAGACCACAGAAGGATATACTATTACCCAGTATACAGGAAGTACAAACAACTTTCAGAACCTAGAAATGACAGAGATGACACCTGTCTACCTGGACAGTCATCAAAGATTTCTTTGTAACATTTCTTCAGCCCAGAGTCTCTGGCATACCTTTCAGTGATGCAGGAAATCTGGCTAGTCTGTCTGTCACTTCTCCTTGTATCCTGCAGAATGTCTGGAAAGTTTCTCTGCAAAGCAGGAACCTAAAAGACCATCTCAAATTCAGAGGTCACTTTCCTATGTAATCTTCATGTTCCGCAGAGTACAATCAAGCAATCAATACAAGGCTAGTTTTTTGTTCAGTGGCTAACTGCTGCCATAAAGTAAATTCTACATGAAGTTTCTTCAATGTCCATCGTTTTCTTGAAATACATTGATGCTGCCAGGAACATTGTCCATAAAAGTGTAAGTTCTTAAAATATTTTAAATGCCATATTCTGTAGGTCTTTGAAGTGTTTGAAGACTACCTTTCTTTTTCTTCTGCCTTTTCTTTTTTTTTTTCTTCTTTATTTTGTATTTATCAAAAAAACAGTAAAAAGAATTTAAAATGTGGTAGAGTTAACAATAACTATACAGAGGATAAGAATCATAAGCCTGGCTTATCAAGGGTGGAAATGCAAATAAGATTGCTACACATATATTTACTTTGTGTCCAGCTTTCCCTCTGAATTTTTTTTTCCATCCCTGTATATCCTTATTCAAGGTCCCTTCCCCCTCCCACCACATCTGGTCATTTTTCTTCTCTGCAACTCCCCATCCCCTCCCTAGGCACGGAGCAGACAGTCCTATGGTCCCACTGACCCAATAATGCTTGGATCAGTCTCCACTCCTGGCCAAATCCAGTTTTGTCCCCCCTCCCTCAAGAGTGAGTCTGGTGTTCCTATAGTTGGAGTGGGGTTTGAAGGGTCAGTCCAGGGTATTTCTGATCCCAAGCTGTTCAGTGGTTGTGGTTTGCCTCTTGGGCATGTTTGGCTTTTTTTCTTGTTTGTTTGTTTAGAGACCACTAGTGAGTGAGTACATCCCCTGCTTATCTCTCCGAGTTTGTGAGACTTTGCTCAGGAGGATATTCTCCAAATCCATCCATTTGCCTGTGAATTTTAGGATATCATTTTTTCTTACTGCTGAGTATATTCCATTGTGTAGATGTACCACAGTTTGTTAATCCATTCTTCAGTTGAGGGACATCTAGGTTGTTTCCAGGTTCTTGCTATTACAAATAATGCTGCTATGAACATAGTTGAGCTAATACCTTTGGAGTGTGAATGTGCCTCTTTATGGTATACACCCAGAAGTGGTATTGCTGGGTCCTCAGGCACTAAGACCAACAATCAATAAGTGGGAACTCCTGAAGCTGGGAAGCTTCTGCAAAGCCAAGGACACTGTCAATAGGACAAAACGCCAGCCTACAGAATGGGAAAAGATTTTCACCAACCCTACAAGTGATAGAGGACTGATCTCTAAGGTATATAAAGAGCTCAAGAATTTAGAGCCCAAAATCTTGAATAACCCTGTCAAAAAATGGGGTTCAGATCTAAAAAGGGAATTCTCAGCAGAGGAACTACGAATGGCTGAAAGGCACCTGAAAAAGTGCTCTTCATCTTTAGCCATCAGAGAAATGCAAATCAAAACAACTTTGAGATACCACCTAACACCTGTTAGATTGGCTAAGATAAAAGGCACAGATGACAGCCTATGCTGGAGAGGATGCGG
>PVIH01015047.1:0-51008 GCA_004025045.1 Sigmodon hispidus
GAAAATGGAAAGCTCTCCCATGTTCCTGGATTGGTAGGATCAACATAGTAAAAATGGCAATTCTATCAAAGGCAATCTACAGATTCAATGCACTGCCCATCAAAATCCCAACACAATATTTTTTGGACCTTGAAAGAACAATACTCAATTTCATTTGGAATAACAGGAAAGCCAGGATTGCCAAAACAATTTTACTCAATAAAACAACCTCAGGAGGTATCACCATCCCTGACTTCAAGTTACACTATAGAGCTACAGTAATAAAAACAGCCTGGTTCTGGCATAAAAACAGACTTGTGGACCAATGGAATAGAATTGAGGATCCAGACATTAACCCAAAAACCTATGAACACCTGATCTTTGA
Source organism: Sigmodon hispidus (assembly GCA_004025045.1). Lineage (NCBI taxonomy): Eukaryota > Metazoa > Chordata > Mammalia > Rodentia > Cricetidae > Sigmodon > Sigmodon hispidus. The sequence continues at coordinate 365 of PVIH01015047.1, forward strand.
CAAAGAGGCCCAAAACATTCAATGCAGAAAAGATAGTATATTTAACAAATGGTGTTGGCATAGCTGGATGGAAGTGTGTAGAAAAATGCAAATAGATCTGAGCCTGTCACCCTGCACAAAACTCAAATCTAAGTGGATCAAAGACCTCAACTTAAACCCAGCCACTTTGAACTTGATAGAAAAGAAAGTGGGAAATACATTTCTATGAATTGGCACAGGCAATCACTTCCTAAATATAACACCAGTGGCACAGATACTAAGACCAACAATCAATAAGGGGGATCTCCTGAAGCTAAGAAGCTTCTGTAAAGCCAAGGACACTGTCAATAGGACAAAATGGGAGTCTACAGAATGGGAAAAGATTATCACCATCCCTACAAGTGATAGAGGACTGATCTCTAAGATATATAAAGAGTTCAAAAATCTAGAGCCCAAAACCTTGAATAACCCAAACAAAAAATGGGGTTGAAATCTAAAAAGGGAATTCTCAGCAGAGGAATTATGAATGGCTGAAAGGCACCTGAAAAAGTGCTCATCATCTTTAGCCATCAGAGAAATGCAAATCAAAACAACTTTGAGATACCACCTAACACCTGTTAGATTGGCTAAGATAAAAGGTACAGATGTTTGAGAGGATACAGAGCAAGGGGAGCACTCCTACATTGCTGGTGGGAGTGTAAGCTTGTTCAGCTACTTTGGAACATAGTATGACTGTTTCTCAGAAAATTGAGAATCAATCTCCCCAAGGACCTAGCAATACCATTTCTGGGTATATACCCTAATGATGCACAATCATACTCCAAAGGCATTAGCTCAACTATGTTCATAGCAGCATTATTTGTAATAGCAAGAACCTGGAAAAAACCTAAATGTCCTTGAGCTGAAGAATGGATTAACAAACTGTGGTACATCTACACAATGGAGTACTATTCAGCAGTAAGAAAAAATGATATCCTAAAATTCGCAGGCAAATGGATGAACTTGGTGAATATTCTTCTGAGCGAGGTATCACAATCTCAAAAAGATAAGCAGGGGATGTACTCACTCATTAGTGGTCTCTAAACAAATGAACAAGAAAAAAGCCAAGCATGCCCAAGCTTGAAACCACAACCACTGAACAGCTTGGGATCAGAAACACCCTGGGCTGACTCTTCGGATCCCTCTCCACCTAGAGGAACACCTAAGTCACTCTTGAGGGAGGGGGGACAAAACTGGATCTGCCAGGAGTGGAGACTGCAATAAGCAATATTGGGTCAGTGTGACCATAGAACTGTCTGCTGCCTGCCCATGGAGGGGATGTGGAGTTGTATAGAAGAAAAAAATGATCTGATGTGGTGGGAGGGGGAAGGGACCTTGAATAATGATATACATGGATAGAAAGCATGACTTCTTTGTTCATAATAATAATAATAATAATAATAATAATTGTAAAAGTATACTGAAAAAATTACATATATGTATGCAAAGAACTTGTAGTGTAAAAAGAGAAAAGAAAAATAGAATATAAATAAAATATAAGATAATAGGATAAAAATTAAATAAATAAGAGAATCTTGAAACAACATTATAAGATAAAGAACCTCCAAAGATGTCCTTGCGTTCACTTTGTATTGTTCATCTTTGCTGGCATACAGCCATCTCTTTAAAGTAGTTTGTTTCCTCAGTAAAAGAGGTTATTGATTGAAGATTGCTTCTCGGTTAGGGATGGAATGATTTGTCCTCAACTTCTGCTTCTTTTCCTGGGATCACTGCAGAAACATGCAGGCCTTCTGCATATTGCCACAGTCTCTGTGAGTATGCATATATGTTGATCATGTTGATATTCACGGTTGTGGGTTTGATGTTGTGTGTGTGTTTGTGTGTGTGTGTTCTTTCCATCTTGCTTTTAGAACATGCTGTTTTTCATCCCTAGTTTCCTGGGATTCCCCAGCCATGAGAGGGGAGATTTTGTGGAGTTACCCTCTTTATGGCTTATTATACTAAAGCCCTCTCATGCTCTGTATAATGTCTGATTAGGGTTCTTATCTTTACTCCAACCTGTTTCTGGAAGAATCTTCTCTGTTCACAGTTGAGAAAGCCACTGATCTATGAGTATAGCACAAGGTGCAGAGAAGTAATTTTTTTTGCTATTTTTTAAATATCTATTTTGGAACGGTGGCATTTAGATTTACCCTATGTTGTTCCATAATCTAATCACAAGTGTTATTCACATAAACAGTGTTGTAGTGCTGTTTAAATCTCACTGTCAAATCAGATATTGATTGGTTATTCCTACCAACTTTAAATTATGATTGCACTAGCATGGAACTATCATTGCACAAGCATTTTTTTGAAGGCGGATCACTACTCTAGATCAAGGACTTTATGACTAAATTTCTGCTTAATTCTACTTTGGTAAAATTCAGAGTACCTTTCTTTACCACAGTTTCTAGCATGTAGATAAAGACTCTATAGAGGCATCAACTTCACTTCTCCATTTTCAGTTTTCTCTATATTTATTATCTTTGGCAAGTTAATTTTGCTGTTAGTATGTGCAGAATAATCTGTAGCCTTTACAGTTTTCTAGGTTCTCTGGAGAATATGCCCAGAAGTGGTAGAGTTAGAGCCTTAGGTTGGTCAATTACTATTTTGCTGAGGAAGCACTACACTGATTTCCATAGTGGCTGTATAAGTTGGCACTCTCACTAAGAATGGATGAGTGTTTGCTATGATCCAAACCCATTCTAGCATAAGTTTAACTTGTTTTATTAATCTTGGTCATTCTTAGGAATTTAAGATAGACTGTCAAATTAGTTTGATTTGCATTTTCTTAATGAACATTAACTTGTTTTACAGTCATTAATTTCCTTTTAGAGAAGTCTCTCTTTAGATATGTACCCATTATTAAATTAGGCATTTGTTTTTGTAACATCTAAATTTATGAGTTTTTGTATATTAGGATATTAGACTTCCATTGAATGAATAGTTGGTATAAATCTTTTCTTACTCTGTTGTCTGTCCCTTGGTTTAAATGATGTTGTTCTTTGCCTTATGGAAGCTTTTCAGTCCCATGAGATTCCAGGTGTTTACTTTTGTTTTTAACACATGTGTTAATGATATTCTTTTCAGGAAATCATTTCTGAAGCTAATTATTTTAGTTGCATTTCCTGATTTATCTCTTTTCAGGTACAATATATCTGGTTTTATTCTGAGACCGTTGACTCATTAAGTGTTGAGTTTTGTACAAGATGATAACTATGGATCTTTTTGTATTCTTTGCACACAGCTGTCCATTTTGATTATTTTTGAAGATGTTTATTTTCCTTTGCTTATTTCTACCTTGTTTATATAAACAAAGCAATGTAGAAACAGGTGTCTTTATATAAGTAGGTTTCACTCTGCGTTATCAATTAGATTCTGCTGATCAAATTTCTGTCTATTTTACAATACCATTCAGTTTTATTACTATAAATCATTAGTATATTTTGATATCAGTATGGGTAATACATTCAGGTGTTTGCTTTTCATTAAGGATTGTGCTATTCTCTAATGTGGCTGTTTTCTGTTTGTTATTCATGCATGTGTGTTTCTCCATGAAGCTGAAGACTATCTTTTCAAACTTTGTGAGGAATTATGTTAGAATTTTGAATAGAGAGTGCCTAAAATCTTTAGGTTACACTTAGTAGTATTACCAGTTTTACTATATTAAGGCTACCAAACAATTAGCATGACCTATCTTTCCATCTTCTGATATCATCTTCAATTTTCTTAATATCTTTATGTTAATTATGTAAGTATTTCACTAGCTTAGTTAGGGTTCCACTGAAGGGCTACTAATTTTTTTTCTTATTTTTCTTTAAATTTTGTATCCAGCCCCTGTTTTTTGTTTGTTTGCCTGATTGCTTGTTTTATATTTTTATTTGTTTTACTTTCTTATTATTGTTTTAATGCTTCCTCTGTTTTTTGTTTTGTTTTGTTTGTTTTTTTTTGTATCCAGGCTGTTTGTTGCCTGGAAAAAATTCTTCTCAGCTGCTGATACATGTGTCTACTAATAGTTTGAGAAAAAAAATTTTCCTAGATATTGGGACGTGATCATTTAGAATGTGTATAGTTTGGGAGGCAAGGCTAACTGTGTCCACAAGAGAGAGGCAATCCAGGTGTATTGTAGCCAGAAGTTTCTCTCTCCTGTTCAGTTCCATCTGGTCCTACAGCAGCTGTTTTATAACAGTCACTCAGAGGCTTAAAATTAAAATAATTAATTGTCTTAAAATAAACAACCTGTTTTGTCTATTGCCCAGGCTTATTACTAACTAGCTCTTTTATTTTAAATCAATCTATTTTTATTAATTTATGTATTGCAATTTGTCTCATGATTTTATGTGTGTTCCATTACATTTTGCTCAATCCAGTGGCTCACAGAGTCTGCCTTACGCTGTCTTTCCCCCCCAATCCCATGTATCTTTCTTGAATTTTATGCCTGGTTTATACCATGCTTTGTTGTACATCTAAACAGCATTTTTATTAACCAATATTGGCAACACATGTTCATAAAGACCATCTCACAGCCGTGTCCCACCAGGATCTGCATGGTTCCCTGGGAAAAGAGCAGAGAGTAAGGACAATCCACAACACGTGTTGTGCTAAAAACTGGGGATGAGAATACAGGTTTCAATATGGAGGGAAGGAGAGATAGTTTAAATCTAAAGCTTGCTTATATGGCCTACTTTATTTTCTTACAGGTTCAGTTATTCACAGAAAATGGTTGCTAGTGCTTGGGTCTATGGAAAAACAATGACTGAGATGAGGATTAAAAATTCTGAGTGATAAGCTACAGTTGGGGTTTTCAAGGACAGGGAAGCCATAGCAAGTGTTCTGCTACAGGGATGGGATGAGAGTCATCTCCCAAATCATGACATGGGACTTACTTGGTTTCAATGTTCCACTTTAGCCAACTCACAATTTAATCCGTTTCTTTTGATCTTTTTGCTTTGGGTCTTTTTACCTATTTTTCTTTCCATATGACCTACTTTACTAATTGTCACATCTGGCTGGTTGCTGCTTGGCTTCTGGCTCTAGGTGTATCCCTATTTTTCTCCTGAATTCCCTTCTCTTCTTTCCTCTCTGACTTAGATTTCTCTCTTAGGTATTCTCTCTGACTATCAGCTCTGACTATCTCTCTCTATTGAAAATTCTGCTTTATATTAGATCATTAAGATCAGATGCCTTCCATAAGCCAAGCAAGATAAAAAGAAATGTAATACATCCTTACATCCTTTAACAAATCAGCACAGTAAATGTAACAAATTCTTTACATTGATAAACAAAAGAAGCATAAGCAAATGTAATATATCTTTACATAGTTAACATAATAATGCACTACAGTGAATCTGTGTGTGCATTGTGTATATGTGTGTGTGTGTGTGTGTGTGTGTGTGTGTGTGTGTGTGTGTGTGTGTATTCTGTGGACTGTATATTGGGTTAGGCTATGAAATATCTATGCTTACCCTCAAAGACGTCATTTCTGAAGCACATTTCCACTTTCCTTTCTACCACGTTCCTAAATAATACCATCAACCAGGGATTGCGTGTTTAAATATGTGAATCTGTAGGGACCATTTTTAATTATGCGACCACAACATACATTCATGACAAACATTGCTGTTTTATTTCCTGTTTTAATGGTTTGACAATGGCATAGTGTTCTCCACAACTATAAAATCATAAAATAAACATGTGTAGAATTTTTTGTAAATTAATTTAACAGGAAGAAAGCTATAAGTAGTAAAAGAAAGGATACAGTAGGAACATTCCTTCTCAAATAAACTCATTTATGATAATGAAGGAACTAGACACAACAGCACAAATGATTCATTTCTTAAGAAAAGTATAGGGGACTGCCTGATTCAATGGTTGTGGTTTTCAGCTTGAGTGTTCTTTACTTTTGGTTTAAAGTTCACTAATGAGTGTGTACATCCTTTGCTTATCCTTCTGGGTTTGTGAGCCCTCACTCACGAGCATATTGTCTAAATCCATTCATTTGCCTGTGACAATCACTGAACAGCTTGGCATCTGAAGAAACTTAAGAGAGACATTAAGGGAGTCCCCTAGGAAGAGAAAATAGAGAAGATCTCCTTAGCTAATTGGGAGGTTGCAACAAAGAAGAGGTGGGGTAAATCATGAGAAAAGAAGATGATTAAGTGCAAAAAGCAACAAGGAAGGAGAGAAAAAAAAAAGGATGGAGATTTAAATTAGAAAATAAGTGAGAAAGATAGTATGACATGAGCAAACTTTGACTATTTCTCAGTTTTCATGAAAAATTAGCTTTTTTTCTGTTTTAATTATGAATAAAGTCACATTTTCTATCCATGTATATCCTTATTCAATTAAAAAAGGAAGACAGAAGTGTAAAATATCATTAATATATAAATGGGAGCCTCATAAGATTTGTGTATAAAATACACAAGTGATAGTATTCATAGAACTGTTGAGAAAGCTGTTTCTAATTATTTGACTTATTGCAACACAGTTCACCACTGAAATCCCATTATTAACTGTTCTGCAACAACGACTTTACTTTTCATGAAATATTTAAATGGTCACCTTCGAAACACAGACATGTGTCCAGAGCAGACTCAGAGGTGAGCAGATTTCAGCTCCTGGGCCACTCACACAGAGAATCACTCTCTGGGGCTGGGGTAACACCCACAGGTCTGACTACACATCTTGCTAGCAGACAGGCCCTAGATTAAAGCTGGGAGGGGCCTTCCCCAGCAAAACACATAGCAGGTGAGACTTCCTATGGCTGGGCCCCAGCTCCAGAACCAGCTACATCAGCATAGACTGAAGCTGTCAAAACTCAGAGCCATGTCCAGAGGGGAGTCAGAGATCATGAAGATCACATATCCAGAGCAGAGAGGAAATACAGAAGCCCTCTAGCCACAACTGACTAAGAGTTGACTAAGAGGGAACCACTGAAGCAATAGGCAGATGCCAGTGCAAGAATATATATAACAATACAAAGAACAGCAAGGCAACACCAAAAGAAACTGGTGGTTCTACAAAACTAATACCTGAACAGAGCAATGAAGAAGAAACAGAAGGAAAAATCATCCAAAAAAAAAAAAAAAAAAAAAAACCTTTAGGAAGATGATAGAAACCTTAAAAGAGAATATAAAATTTCCCTTAAAGAAATAGAAGAAAATACAAACAAAAAATTGGAAGAGATGAAAAAATGCTTGAAAGCAAACAAAGAAAAGCAAGAAAAAGAAAACCAAAAAATAAAAGACATATTCCAGGAACTAAAAATTGAAATAGAAGTAATAAAAAGGCTCATAATGAGGCAAAGGTGGAAATAGAAGATCTGAAGAAAAGGAGATTAAGAGGGTACAAATTGGAAAAGAAGAAGTAAAACTATCTCCACTTGCAGATGATGTGGTTATATAAATAAGTAACCCACAAAATCCTACTAAGCTGATAAACACCTTCAGCAATATATCAGGGTATAAGATTAACTAAAAGAAAGCAGTAGCCCTTCTATACACTAAAGATAAAAGGGCTAAAAAAGAAATAAGGGACATATCACCCTTTATAATAGCTTAAAGTAGCATTAAATAACTTAGTATAACTATAAATAAAGAGGTAAAAGATTTGTCTGACAAAAAACTTTTTTATATATTTATTTTTATTTTACCAAAAAACTTTTTTATATATTTATTTTTATTTTACATGAATTGGTGTTTTATCTGTAGGTAAAGCTATGTAAGGATGTGAGGTCTTGGAATTACAAACAGTTGTTAGGTGCCATGAGGATGCTGGAAATCAAACTCAGGTCCTCTGGAAGAACATTCAGTGCTCTTAACTACGACAAAACCTTTAAAGCACTGAAAAAGAAATTGAACAGGATATCAAAAAATGGAAAGATCGCCTATGTTCCAGGATAGGTATGATCAACATAGCAAAAATGGCAATCCTACCAAAAGCAATCTACAGATTCAATGCAATTCCCATCAAAATCCCAACACAATTTTTTACAGACCTTGCAAGAACAATATTCAATTTCTTTTGGAATAACAGGAAAGCCAGGATTGACAAAAAAAAAAAAAAAAAAAAAAAAACTTTTACTCAACAAAAGAACCTCAGGAAGCATCTCCATCCAAGATTTCAAGTTATACTACAAGCTACAGTAATAAAAACAACCTAGTACTGGCATAAAAACAGACTTGTGTTTAATGGAATCAGATTGATGACCCTGACATTAACTCTTACACCTATGAACACCTGATTTTTGACAAAGATGACCAAAATATTCAATGGAAAAAAGATAGTATGTTTAACAAATAATGTTGGCATAGCTGGATGGTAGAGTGTAGAAAAATGCAATAGATCCAAACCTATCACCCTGCAAAAAAACTTAAATTGAAGTGAATCAAAGACCTCAACATAAACCTACCCACACTGAACTTGGTAGAAAAGTAATTGTGAAATAACCTCCAATGCATTGGCACAGGTGATCACCTCCTAAAAATAACACAAGTAGCATAGACACTAAGAAAAACAATCAATAAATGGGATTTCCTGAAACTGAGTAGCTTTTGTAAAGCCTAGGACACAGTCAATAAGACAAAATGACAGCCTAAAGATTGGGAAAAGATTTTCACCAATTCTAAAAGTGGCAGAGTACTGATCTCTAAAACATACAGAGAACTCAAAAGACTAGAGCCCAAAGTCATAAATAACCCACTTAAGAAATGGGATTTAGAAATAAAAACAGAAATCTCAAAAGAAGAATTACAAATGATTGAAAAGCACTTGAAAAAGTATTCAACATCTTTAGTCATTAGAGAAATGTGAATCAAAACAAATTTGAAATACCACCTTACACTGTCAGAATGGCTGAGATTAAAAACACCGATGACAGCCCATGCTAGAGAGGATGGGGAGTCAGGGGAACACTCCTCCATTTTTGGTGGAAGTGTAGGCATATTAAGTCACTCTGGAATGCAATATGGTGGTTTCTCAGAAAACTGAAAATCAATCTCCTAAAAGTATCGAGCAATACCACTATTGGGCATATTCCCTAAAAATGCACATTTACACCCCAAAAACATTAGCTCGACTATTTTCATAGCAACATTATTCATAATAGCAAGAACCTGGAAACAACTTAGATGCCCCCAACTGAAGAATGGATTAACAAACTGTGGTACATCTATACAATGAAGTACTAATCAGCAGTAAGAAAAAATGTTATCCTAAAATTCAAAGGCAAATGGATGGATTTGAAGAATAAACTCCTAAGCAAGGTATTACAAACCCAGAAAGATAAGCAGGGAATGTATTCACTCATTAGTGGACTTGAAACAAAAAGAAAAGCATACCCAAGTTGCAAACCACCACCACTGAACAGCTTGGGATATGACGCACCTTGGACAGTCATCATGGAGCCTATTCCCTCCAGAGAAACACCTGACCCAGGTGATACTGGGATGAGGAAATAATACCTGCCTGGAGTGGATGCTGAACTAAGCCACCTTGGTACCTCCTGTTCTTTTGGGGAAGAGATGAAGAGAAGGGGAGAAGAGAGTGTTATCAGGAGGGTTTGAAAAATGGGATACATGGATAAAAAATAAAACTTCATTCAAAAAGACAAAAATGAAATCTAATATAACAATAAAAATAAATTTTTAAGTGGTAAACTTCTGACTATACTGACATGAAACATAATGCAATCAACATTGTTGTACTATGGAATAAATATAAATCAACAATGCCAATATACATATGTGTGCTGTATGAGTGAATATTAAGAAAAATACTAAAGAAATATGAGATCACTTACAAGTGAAAGCAAATAAACTAAGCTTTATATAAATTTTCAATAAAATGAATATGGTGTGTTGAATAGTAATAAATACAACTTTAGTTTTCATGTTTACTTTCTCTGTTTGTGTATAACAAATTTGTTATGAATGTTCATCACTGTGGTAAAGTCAATATTTTCCCACAGTAACTTGACATATACCACCATCTAACAGATATTGTATGATGCATTGATGTAATCTGGTGTTTTTCCTTTTCAAACATGAGAAAAATTTACATGGCTTTTAACACTAGCAGGGTTTAGCTTGAATACTTGGTGTAACTGACACATAGTAGTCTCTGATATTCTCAAGATACACAATCAGTTCAGTTAATGAGGTCACATTAACCTTAACGTGTATGTTATAATAGGGTAAGCCTCTTTCTACCTGACTGCACACAGCTCTGTCTTTTAACAATTCATCTAGCACAAGTGTCATGGGCCTTGGCAGCAGGTTTTTTTTTCCAGCTCATTCCTAGTAATCCTCCATGTATCTTATTTATTAACAATTCAGTTTTCCAATTCTACAGTGTACCATTTGGCTAAATATCTTGCTTTTATATCAATGAAACAAGTATGAAGCATGAAAAGACAAATAAAAACGTACAATTCATCTTATACCAACAGTAAAATGATAAAGTCAAAAAATTCCTGTCTAGAAAATCTATTATTATTGTTACATTCATAGCAGAAAGCTGCTTTGTATCTTGGAAGAATAGAATAGATTATACAACTTTTGTCAATGCTGTAGACAGCTCATAGGACAGAGAATCTCAGTAGAGTATGACTGTGAAAGAATATGAAATGCCATTCTGTGATTCAGAAAGTGGAAAATTTCTATAGAGCATTTTTGAAAGTATCAAACTCTTCTATATTCCTGTATTGTGAGTATGCATGTGTCACTGTTTGAAGATTACACATATAATCTTTAATACAATGAGGACAGAATTAAAGGACATTTCTGCACCACCAAAGAAAACTTTACCTGCAAATTATGAATCCAGAATATCTACTTTTTATATTAAAGATAAAAGCAACAGACAATATTGGTGGGAGGAGCATCTAAAATACATAGATTTTAAATTCATGGGAGAAATATAACCTGAATAATACAATAATAAGTATTAAATCTAAACCATATATGCTTTACTTTATTATAAAATTGTTTTTTGGTATCCTTTTACAATTTTTTTTGCATTTGTTCACTACTCATTACTACCCTGACAATCTGCATGAAGAATACACATTGCCATCCCACTGATTCTGGGCTCACATCTTGTTTTGCTTCAGTTAATGGCCTCAAAATGAAAGCAATATATGACATGTTGAATCTGTCATTGTAAATGTTATCACATGGTTTGATTTGTTAGCTCTACCCAAATTCATTATTGAATGTGACTCTCTGCTATGATGAGACATGTGGAGCTGAGCTGACTTAGGTCCAACCAAATGTGGCTGACAAGTCCCCAGTCAAGCTGAGTGGAGCCACAGCCAAATACATGTAACAAAACACAACCACTGAAAGTTGGATTGCTTTTGCCTAATTGTCTCAGAAGCATTTCATTAAAATGTCTTAAAAGAGATCCCTGAAATAAAGGCATACCCTGTTGAAAAAAAAAACAAACACTTTTGTATGTAAGATTCCATTATTAATGACACTAATTGTGATAAATTGGATACCCTGCCATACTGTTCACCATTTTTTTGTCCTCATTTTGGATGACTGCATTTTTATATGATGATGATTGCTACTCTCATTTTATTTGGCTTTTCACTGTACTACCAGCATAATGACTCAGTACTACATTTCAAGGACATCTCAGAAATGATGTACATAATCCAATGTTTCCAAATGAGTACTTACAGTAATGAGAGTGCCATGAAAGTAGAGGCTAAGCTAATAACCCTTTAGTGCAAACAGACTCAGGAAACTTAATAGGTTTACTTCAGAAATCCTGTATGAGACACCATTGAACACCCAAACACAATATAAGTGCATTTTTGCAGGTAACTTTTGAACCAATAACTGCCTTTTTCAAAATTTTAGCATTAGTAGTTAATAACTTTCTACCTGACAGAAGTAACATTTAAGAAGACCACAGATAAAAGAAAATGGAATTGCATTTTAAAGCCTAGAATACTTCTAAATCATTAATATTTTTAGGAGATGATGAAACCAATGTTGAATATGAGTCTGTCTTTTATCAATTACTGGCTAACAATACAACTAATTCAATTATTAAGAAAGAAAAAATTAAGTTAGTATATAATCTCATTGATATTCTTTCTTATATATATATACTTTATTGATTCAATTCTTAGTTCTATGTGAACATGCAATAATATAAAGTGTGTCTCTTTGTATAAGAGTAACCCTAAAATGATTAATTTTCTGCAAAACAGTGTGTTTTGGTTTACATGTGCAATGCATGTTATGTATTTTCAGACTGCTATGAATTACATTATTCTACATAGCGTAAGTCCAAACTTAACATTATTCAAAAAAAATAAAACTGATTATATATTAAATATATAAAAATATATAAATCAAGTTTTTTCTCTCTTATTTACTTATTTATTTAATATAAATAAAGTCATATTTTTTATCCGTGTATATCCTTGTTCAAGCTCCCTTCCCCCTCCTGCACCTTCCAGTCACTCTCTCTTTTCCACATTTCTTTATCTCCTCCTCAGCAAGGGCAGGAGGTCCCAAGATCCCAATATGTCTTAGTTCAGCATCCACTCCTGGCAAATCCACTTTCCTCACCCCAACATCAAGACTGGGTGAGGAATTTTTTTTCCATATTTCCCCTTCCTATCCCTCCTCCAAATCCCTCTCGGTCCTCCTTCAGCATTCCCACCTCCATCCTCCCCATATACTAAGAATTTTTAAGCTTCCATGTCTGAGAAATTTGAAGCAAACATATTTTACAAATAACTTTGACACAAACTTTTGTGGATCATAAAATAACGAAGGTTTAAAAGCATTCTAGTTCTGTGATATGTGAGACCTTTAACTTGCTTTTTGTCTGTTTGTTTTCTTTTATCAAAACACTAGTGTTTCCTGTAGCTTAGCTATGAGTCTAAACATCTGATCTGTTTCTCTTTCAAAAGTTATGCTTTTCTCGAATACCCATTTTATTCATCTATATTTAGAATTTTCTGTTAATAGAACAAAAAGTTGACTGAATTACATGAAAGTAGTATGAAAAGAGAGTGAAACTGAAAGAGCAATGGGGAATTTTAATTATTTGTAAAAATAACACACAGTATTATGCAGCAAATTACCTATAATTTATGAATAGTCGTCTGAAAAGAGAGTCCAATAAATTTCCACTAGAATTTTAACTAGCATAGACAGACATTAGTTGTTGAAAAGGGCATGTCTCAATACTCCTTTACTGCAGATTTCTTTACTTTATTTGAGGTGGAAAAATAATTCATGTACAAAACCCTGAATTTTATACAATTAGTAATTCGTTAGCTATTAATAATGGGTCCTCGTTTTGATGAAGATATTCATTCAAATTAGAAATATTTTATTTAGTTGATTAATACATTCCTAGGTAAAACAACTAAGCTGTGAAGACTGAACTTATTATTATGAACTAATGTACTTAGTTCAATCAGATATTTGTTGGTTTCTTTACTCAGTATTTTGCCAACATTGAACTAGCATCTCTTTCAGGCAGAACACAATTGTAAATAAATGACTTTGTGTCTGGATTTGTGTTTACATTTCTCATTCCATAGCTTACAGAATACATTCCCTGTAACAAAAATGATAACACATAGGTATGAAGGCTATATATAGCTACTTGCTCGATTCCTCTATGTTCACTGCTTAGTGTAGGTGTTGTCTTCTAAAATGTGGCCTTACTGTCAAGGTGTGCAAATATACCCATAGACCTGGCAATAGCCTGTGTTGTTTGAAGGTCCCCAAGGGGAAAATTGTGACCAACAACTCAAATATAACTAAATTCTAAAACTGGATGCTTCATTTGGTGACAGATGTCTAGATAGGTACAGTTATTATTATTTGATAATTTCATTTAGTTCTTCTGCAATTGTGTTTATATTTTAAGAAGTTTTTATTATATTATGTTTTGATACTTCTCCATCAATGACCCTTAATTTTAGCTCTCTCTTCTGGTATTCTTTCTTCTTCCCTCTCTTTTTTATCACTTCCTCTTTGATTCTCCTGTGTAAGTACTCCCCCATATATTCACAGCTATCTATTTTATTTTCTTTTGCTACAAAAAACTATTTGTTACTAGCTGTTACTCCATACTTATATATTAGCTATTATTGACCTAAATGCTAATAATCACTTGAAAGCAAATATATATCATATTTATCTTTCTGGGTCTGCTTTATCTAATATAGGATAATTTTTGTAGCTTACATGCATTTATATATACATCTCATGGTTGAAATTTTTAACAGGTGAGTAATATTCTATTGTGTAAATACTACATTGTCTTTATTAATTTTTTTTCTGTTGAAGGTCATCTAGGTAGCTTCCTATTTCAAGCTATTATAAATATAGCATCAATTAACATGATTAAGTAAGAGTCCTTGTTGTAAGATGAAGCATCCTTTGAATATATACTCAAGGGTGATATAGCTTGATCTTGAGACAGATTGATTCCTCTATTTCTGTTTCTGCATCTCTCTGACTTCTGTAGTGGCTGTACATGATTTTACTACTGCCAGCAACAGATGAGTGTTCTCCTTTATCCACATCATATTCATCATTAGCTGTTTAACTTGTATTATTGATTTTAGTCATTCTAACAGGTGCATAATTAAAACCTCGAAAGTTGTGATTTGCATTTTTCTGATATTTTAATGTTTCTTATACATTTGAGTTTGCTCTATTGAGAATTCTATCTTTACATCATTATTTAATTCAGTTATTTTGTTATAGAATTATTTGTTGTGGAATAATTACCAGAAATTAATGTTAACTAATTAACATTATAATAAAACAAATTACAATGTGATTTACCAATGTTAATATAAAAATCAAATCATATTGTGGGAGAAACCCCTTTATTTACAATTACAGCAATTTTTATATGTAGTAAATATGATTTGCAGTGGAATTATGTTACATTGTAAATAATTGTCCCACTTACTGGTTTAATAAAAATTCTAATTGGATGAAGGCAGACAGGAAGTATGAGTGGGACTACCAGACTAGCAAAACTAAAAACAAAACAAACAAACAAACAATTGCCAGAGAGACACTCCAATGAAATCACAATAAAACACTAGCAGATGTAGAGAAAAGAAGATAAAATAAAACTTAAAAAAAAAAACAAGACACATGGCTTAACAAGAAAAAATTCACAAGTTAGTTTTAAGAATAAAGAGTTAACAAGTTATATGCCTGAGCCATAGGTCAATCAACATAAAATTAATAAAATTGTATATGTGTTTCTTTGGAAATTTAGGAAAGCTGTTCTAGATCTTATGGCTAGTTTGAGTCAAAAACTTATTACTATAATGATTTCCATAAATTATACTTAGATTAACTACAAAATATTAAATAAAGTATAAATTTTGTGATATAAAATTATTTGCTCAAACTTTTTCTTGTATTAGTAACTTAATAACTATTGTTTTAAAAAAATACTTTCACAATTTAGTAATTTACTATGATTATTACTAATTAATATATATTAACTATTATATTTAATGACTTTCTGATGTTTTATTTAGTCAGCTACCTTTTCTGATTTGTTTTAAAATGTGTATTTTTCAAAAAATTGAAAGTACTTCTCATGAAAATAAACATGGAAAAGCCATATGACCCTTAATGCATGCCTGTCAAAAATATAGATTAACAAAACTAGAATTACTTCTGAAAAGTTTGTTTTTTCTGTTAATCTACTACATTAATTGGCGATCTAAAAAATGCTTGTTTTTTTAAAGAAATATTTTATTTAATTGACATGACTATTCTAATATTGAAATCACTAAATTATTTTCCACCAATTTTTTAATGCATGATATCCTCAAGACACAACTAGAAATTTTAAATGTAAAATATATACAAATACAGAACATATTTATTTAGAAATTATTTGTTTTGTCATTAAAGTTTTGCTACTTCTTGGGGAAACATCATAGAAGGCAAGTCTGTACGGTTTCCTAAGGTCCAGCTTAATAAATCAGTTAGTTCCATGGCCTCTCAGAAATGTGTGCATGAATGAGACAGAGAGTAAGAGGGAGACAGAGCACATGGGAGCCTTTGTATGTCTGCAGGGAAGAAAGCAAGAAAAATGATGTGATTGTGTTATAATCTCATAAAATAAAACTTCTTCTCTTTTTATGAAAAAAAAAACAAACAAACAGGGTTTCTCTGTGTAGCTTTGAAGCCTTTTCTCTCTTTTATATTTCTTTGAGACTTTTTTAATTTATTTTTTTAACACACCCACTACTGTTTCCCTCCCTCCTTTCTTCTCAGTTATCTCTCAGTCATTCTCCCAACCCCATCCCCCCATATATTCCTCAGAAAGGATAAGAACTTCCAGGTTGAGTTAATGCTTTCCTGCATATTCAATTAAGGTAGGACCAAGCTCTCCCATCCAGTATCAAGGCTGAGTAAGGTATTCCTCTGTAGGAAATGGGCTCCAAGAAAACAGTTCATGCACTAGGAATAAATGTATGTCCCACTGCCAGAAGCCTTGCCATTCAGCTACCATCTACGTTCTGAGGGCATAGTTCCGTCCCATGGAGATTCTCTAGCTGTCAGTGCAGAGTCATTGAGCTCCTAATAGCGTGGATCAGCTATTTCTATGGGTTTCGTCAACATGTTTTGGACCCCATTCCCTACATAGTCTCTCCTCCATCTCTTTACCTGTATTAGGAGCTAAATCCAGTGCTTATTTATGGATCTCTCTACATATGGTTCCAGTTGCTGGATCAAGGTTCTATAGTGACAATTTGGGTGGTCATCAATGTAGGCACATGGAAATTCCTGCTTAGGCACCCTCTCTACTATTGCTTGGAGTCTTAGCTGGGGTCCTATCTGTAAGATGTTGAGTAATTTCCTACAACTAAGTTTTTCTCTAACCCTAAAATAGCTCCCTCTATCTAGGTATCTATTTTGTTCTCACTCTCAGTCCTTATCTCAACTCAACCATCTCATTTCCTCATATTCTCTCCCCATCTCCCTTTACCCCTTGCTCCCATTGTCTAAATTTACTCAGGAGATTTTCTTTATTTCCCTTTCCCCAGGGGGTCCATGTATGTCTTTATTAGGTTTCTCCTTGTTACCTAGCTGGTCAGGGGTTGTGGACTGAAGCCTGGTTATCCTTTATCTTATGTTTAAAATCCACTTATAAGTAAGTACATGCCATGTTTGTCTTTCTGGATCTGTGTAACCTCACTCAGAAGAAGTTTTTCTGGTACAATTCATTTGCCTTCAAATATCAGTATATCTTTTGTTTTTAGCTAAGTATTACTCCATTGTGTAAATGTACAAGATTTTAAATCTATTCTTCAATTGAGGAATATCTAGATTGTTGCCAGCTTCTGGCTATTATGAATAATGCTACTATGGAAATAGTAAAGCTAATGCCCTTAGGATAGGAATGTGCATCATTTGGGTATATGCTCAACAGTGGTATTGCTGGATTTTTGGGTAGATTGATACCCAGTTATCTAAGAAAATTCCATCCTGATTTCCATAGTGGATGTGCAAGTTTACATTCCCATCAGAAATGAGTGTCCCCCTTCCTCACCACAAACTCCAGCATAGGTTATCATTAGTATTTTTGATCTTAGCCATTCTGATGGGTGTAAAATGGTATCTTAGAGTTGTTTTGATTTGCATTTTCCTGAAGGCTAAGGATGTCAAGGATTTCTTTAAGTACTTTTTAGCCCTTTGAGATTCTTTTGTTGAGTACTCTACATTTTGTGTTGTACTTCATTTTAAAATTGCTTTATGTGTTTTTTCTCTCTCTTGTTTCTTGAGTTCTTTATGTATTTTTGAGATCAGCCCTTATACACATGTAGGGTTGGTGAAATTTTTTTCCCCACTCTGTAGGCTATTGTTTTGTCTTACCAAAAAAAAAAAAAAATCAAACCAAAACAAACAAACAAAAACACCCCTAGGATCACCAAAAAAAAAAAAAAAAAAAAAAAAAAAAAAAAAAAAAAAAAAAAAAAAAAAAAAAAAAAAATCCCGTTAAATGAAAGAACATGTGGCGGTATCATCATCCATGACTTCAAGCTCTATTTTAAAGCTACAGTAATAAAAACAGCTTCAGCTTGGTATTCGCATAAAAGCAGGTATGAGGAGCCTTTTCTTGAACTCACTTTGTAAACCATGTTGACCTTAAACTCCACAGAGAACTGCCTGTCTTTGCCTTCCGTGAGCTGGAATTAAAGATATGTACCACCACCACCAGGGAAGGACAAATGTGGAGTGACTATTAGTAAAGTGTGGTTACACATTATACAAACATAATGGTAAAGTGTACTGCTATTTGTTAACTGAGTGATATTGTTCCTTGTTCTTATATGTTCATATATTTTTCAGCATGAATAAACCTTTCACTTTTTCAATAACTGCAAATATTTATGAATCCTTGACACATGTTGTTTTTAAATTATAGCAGTTGAAAACTGAATAAACATAATAGTAAATTATTTTATTTTCACTTTTTTAATTTTGTTTTTTCAGTATTTAACTTTTGTTTAACTTATATTGAATTAAGTAACCCTTCTACACACAAACCAGAAGTTTTGTAATTATATGTTTTACAATTAGTGGAATAAACAGTAAAGTTTATTCTTTTTGTTGGCAATTGCTACTGCTTAATTTATTTTTAGTCTTGGTGACTTTTGACGAACCAAAGCCCTGGAGTCAATTTCCCACATTCAGATACCAAGTGTCCTTTTCCTTTCCTTTGCTTGGTGATTATTAACCTGTGTCTCCCTCGTGATGTGTGTGTGGCATTTACCTCTGCTCCTGACATATGCTAAGTGATCAACAAATGTCAGCAGCATTTATTATTGTTACTCTTGGAGACAAAGCAAACCTCTTATCTCAGTTTTCCTATGAATCCTCCAGTTCATTTTTTTCATTACGGTTTGAGAAAAACAAATGCAAAAGAACAAATATTCCCCAAACACCAACAATACCCCATAAGACATGTGTGTAATTAACCGTGGAAATTCTTGAAAATGGTAAAGCTCTAAGGTGAGATGTCAGTTCAGTGTGAAGTATAAATAGCTGTACATTTAAAGAGTCACTTTTAGTTACAATGTCTTACTTATGGTTATCATTTTCACCAAATAATATATAGATGCAATTTTCTTTGTGTTTTAATATGAAAATTTTTATCTAGAATACCAAGAGCTTTCCCTAGAACCTCAAAAACCACCTGCTAGTAAAAATGTCTCAATAAAGATGAATCCCATAGATTTTCAGCAAGTAAGCAGAGATTGTAGACTTTAGATTCTTATTGTATGTCCCTGGGTAACTCCTGTAGCAGCAGCAGAAGGACAGAAGCTGAACTGGGGTCTTTTAATTTAGTAGTTACATTTTTCATGTTTTGCACACTGTCATATAATTTGTGCAAATGTAGTATAACAGTCTAGTCATTAAGGAGTTCATTAAAATTTCTTAAGGACGGGGAGTGGAAATTTATAATTATTTATCCTCTAACGTCACAAAAGTTTTCAGATGTGTTTCATGCAGTCCCTTTGAAAGCTTAGTTTTCTTTCACTTCTGCCAGGATCTAGGGATTATCTGCTTTCACCACATTGTAATTAAAACTGTCAAAGCTGCAATGCCTTTTGATATTTTGCAAACTACTGAGCTCCTGTTTGTGATCATTTGATTCAGTCTTTGGCAGCTGGGATCTTTTTATTTCTTCTGCATCCATGCCATTAAAAATATACTTTAAGAACGTATCCAGCATTTTATGTGTTATTAATAAGAAGCTCAGTTCTTCCAACTCAGTTGAGTTTGCCATAGTAACCAGAAGCCTTTGTTAACACTACTATACATAATACATCACTTGACGAATGAGATTACTTCCTTCACATATCTCTAAGTATAAGATTTTGGCATTATCCAAACTGTATGTTTGATTTAAATTTCAACAGATTATAATACTAACAAATACTATTTTAAAAAATAAATCATTGGTCATAATATTTAAATATTGCTGATTATGCATTATAAAATTATTTTTTAGTGTTAAACACTTTGAAACTGTTTTTTCAAAAATGTTAATTATAAAGTGAATTTTTGTTAGACTTTTTGCAAAATATCTATAGTGTATACTTTTTGATGATAAATGACAGAACAAACAAACAAGATAAAAAGCCAAAGGAAAAACACAGGAAACACATATAAACACAGTGATATATACACATATACATACATGTGTATGTATATTTTAATAAGGAGAAGGTAATATTTATACAGAAGATTTAAACTATTAAAAATGCCCTAACTTAAAAAAAATCAATAAAAATCATAATCAAATACAATTAAAAAAAACAAAGAAAAAAAGCAGACAAAAGAATGGAAATTATAATAGATACACACAGTACCTGTAAAGTATGGAAAAAGTACCCTAACTCAACATTTTGAGACTAAGAAACTCCAAAGATGCTGTTTCATTTGTTTTGTTTTAGCCTTCTACTGCTGGGCATGGGGCATACCCTTAAGAGCACTTTGCTTCCCCAGTGAAACCCTTGATAATAAGTAATCTTCAATTTAAAAATAATCATTCAGCTTCTCTATATTGAAAGTGTATGTAGATGTAGTATTCAGAAGGAGGGCCCTACCATCAGTGTGTAACAAAAGCCCTTGGAAATAACCTGGGTAAATTGGGATAACCATAAGACTCCTTTGACCAATAACTTGATTAGATATAAACTGTTCTAGATACTAAAATCTTCATTTGGTGATGAGAGATGTCTAGAGTAATCATGTGGTCTTTACTATTATTTGATGATTTCACTTAGATAACCTTCATATTTGTATATATAATAAGACTAAGACTTGTACTGTTTTAAGTTTCCAAATGACCTTACAAATGACCCTTAGTTTAGCTATTACTTCCCAGGTTTCCTGCCTCTCTCACAATTACATCTATTCCAGGTTTGATTCTTCCATTCCAGTCCTCATCACTTGCTCAAACATAATGTTTTATTCTATTTCTCCTTCCTGTGGACATCTACTCTTTTCCACTGGTTTCTAACTCCAGTCCTAACAATTGTGGTCTAATGAACTGAAGCTTGCTCACCAACTATTAATAACTAACATCCACAAATAAGTAAAGATTTACCATATTTATCATTTTGGGTTTGAGTAAACTCACCCAGAAGATTTTTGTAATAATTTCATTCACTGACCTGAAAATATCATGGTTTCATTTTTTAAGGCTCAGTAATATTCCAGAGGGTAAATATACTTCATTTTATTTATTCATTGATCTATTGACTAAAAACTGGATTGTTCTGGATATCTAGCTATTATGAATAGAGCAGCAACAACCATAATTTTACAAGTGACTCTGTAGTAGAATAAAGAATCCTTTAGTTACTTATTCAAGAGTGATATAGCTGGTACTAGATCAATTTCCTCGTTTCTCATGCACCACTAACTGATTTCAATAGTGACTATATAACTTTGATCTCCTAGAAACAATAGAAGAGTCTTTTTTTTTAACTCTACAATCTCACAAGCACAACCTACAATATATTTTGTAGCTATTGGCCATTTTGATTGGTGTAAGAAAAATATCAAGGTGGTTCTTACTGGTCTTCTCTGATGAGTGGGCTTGCTTAATATTTCTTTGTTTCTCAGACATTTGATTTTTTTCTAGAATTCTTTGGATCTATACCTCATTTTAAAATTGGATCTTTTTTTTTCTTGATGCCCAAGTTTAAGTTCTCTATATATTAGTAGTCTGATATCAAATGTGTTACTAGTAAAAATTTTTTTCCATTCGGTAGCATATCACACTTTCATAGTAATTGTGAACTTTGACAAGCAGAAGATTTTCAATTTGATGAGGTACCATTTATTAATTTTTGTTTTCAGAATCTGAGATAAAGGGATTCTGTTCAGAAAGTTTTTTCTTGTGCCAATGATTTGAGGTTATTCTCCATTTTCTCTCTATTAGGTTCAGTGTATATGGTTTTATATTGAGTTCTTTGGTCCATTTGGAGTTGAATTTTATACTGGGTAAGAAGTATGAATCTATTTGCATTCCTCTGCTAGTAGTAACACAATTTTACCAGCACCATTGACTGAATATATTGTATTTATGTTCTTTGTATACTTTGGATCTTTTTTAAAATCTAAAATAAGATGTTGACTAGATGTGGAGACCAATTTCTGGATCTTCAATTCTACTCTTGAATTGAATAAATTGCTTTTTTGGCTTATTTCTTACTATATCAATTACTATACCTAAGTAGTGAAATTTGAGGTACAGGATGGGGACACCGCAAGTGGTTTATTTGCCATTCAGAAGTTTTTTTTTTTTTAAAGATTTATTTATTTATTATGCATACAGTTTTTACAGAAGAAGGCACCAGACCTCATCATAGATGGTTGTGAGCCACCATGTGGTTTTGCTGGGAATTGAACTCAGGTCCTCTGGAAGAACAGTCAGTGCTCTTAACCTCTGAGCCATCTCTCCAGCCCCCATTTAGAAGATTTTAAAATACCTTTTGGTGTATTGAGGTCTCTCTCTCTATTAGTAATAGAAATAGTAGTAGTAGTAGTAGTAGTTGTAGTAGTAGTAGTGGTAGTAGTGGTAGTAGTAGTAGTAGCAATAGTAGTAGAAGTATGTTTCTGGCCAGGACTTTTCAGCCTTGACCAGAGGTTTTACTGGCAGTCTGATAGTCCAAGAGTCCAGAAGTCCTGCAGTCCCACAGAATCACACAGACACTTATATTATTCTTACACTGATTGACCTATGGCCCAGACATATAACTAGCTAACTCCTTCACCTTAACTCAAACTATGATTCTTTTTTTATTATTATTATGAATAAAGAAGTCACATTTTCTATCCCTGTATATCCTTAACCAAGGTCTCTTCCTTCTTCCACCACATCAGTCATACTTTTTTCTACACGTCTCCCCATTCTCCCATGGGAAGGAGATCCCAAGGTCCCAATATTGCTTCAGCCTCCACTCCTGTAAAATCCAATTATTTTCCCCCAACATCAGGACTGAGTCAGGTGTTCCTCTAAGGGGAGTGGGATCCAACGGGCAAGTCCAAGATATTTCTGATGCCAAGCTATTCAATGGTTGTGGTTTGCAGTTTGGGCATGCTTTGCTTTGTTTGTTTGTTTGTTTGTTTTTTGTTTAGAGTCCACTAATGAGTGAGTACATCTCCTGCTTATCGTTCTGGGTTTGTGATACCTCGCTCAGGAGGATATTTTCCAAATACATCCATTTGCCTCCAAATTTTAGGATATCATTTTTTCTTACTGCTGAGTAGTACTCCATTGTGTAAATGTACCACAGTTGATTAATCTATTCTTCAGTTGAGGGACACCTAGGTTGTTTCCAGGTTCTTACTATTACAAATAATGCTGCTATGAACTTAGTTGAGCTAATGCCATTGGAGTGCGACTGTGCATCTTTACGGTATACACCCAGAAGTAGTATTGCTGGATCCTTGGGGAGATTGATTCTCAGTTTTCTGAGAAACCACCATACTGCATTCCAGAGTGGCTGAAAAAGCTTACACTCCCACCAACAATGGAGGGGTGTTCCCCTTGCTCTGCATCCTCCCCAGCATAGGCTGTCCTCTGTGTCTTTTATCTTAGCCAATCTAACAGGTGTCAGGTGGTATCTCAAAGTTGTTTTGATTTGCATTTCTCTGATGGCTAACGATGATGAGCACTTTTTCAGGTGCCTTTCAGCCACTCGTAATCCTTCTGCTGAGAATTCCCTTTTTAGATCTGAACCCCATTTTTTGATGGGTTATTCAATGTTTTGGACTCTAGATTCTTGAGTTGTTTATATATCTTAGAGATCAATCCTCTACCACCTATAGGGTTGGTGAATAACTTTTCCCATTCTGGAGGCTGTTTGTTAGTTCCAATGACACTGTCCTTGGATTTACAGAAGTTTCTCAACTTCAGGAGATCCCACTTATTGACTATTGATATTAGTGTATGTGCCACTGCTGTTATATTTAGGAAGTGGTTTCCTGAGACAATTAGTAGAAGTGTATTTCCCACTTTCTTTTCTATCAAGTTCAAAGTGGCTATGTTTATGTTGAGGTCTTTGATCCACTTGGATTTGAGTTTTGTTCAGGGTGACAGGCTTGAATCTATTTGCATTTTTCTACACACTACCAACCAGCTATGCCAACATCATTTGTTAAATATACTATCTTTTTCCATTGAAAATTTTGACCCTCATTGTCAAAGATCAGGTGTTTATAGGTTTTTGGGTTATTGTCTGGATCCTCAATTCTGTTCCATTGATTCACAAGTCTGTTTTTATGTAAGTCTCAGGCTGTTTTTATTACTGTAGCTCTATAGTATAACTTGAAGTCAGGGATGAGTTCTTTTGTTGAGCAAAATTGTTTTGGCAAATCTGGCTTTCCTGTTATTCCAATTGAAACTGAGTATTGTTTTTTCAAGATCTGAAAAGTACTGTGTTGTGATTTTGATGGGTAGTCCATTGAATCTGTAGATTGCCTTTGGAAGAATTTCCATTTTTACTATGTTGATCCTACCTATCCAGGAACATGGAAGAGCTTTCCATTTTCTGACATCCTCTTCAATTTATTTCTTCAGTTATTTAAAAAAAAATTGTCAAATAGATCTGTTACTTCTTTGGGTATAGTTACTCCAAGGTAT
This sequence comes from Sigmodon hispidus, assembly GCA_004025045.1. Taxonomy (NCBI): domain Eukaryota; kingdom Metazoa; phylum Chordata; class Mammalia; order Rodentia; family Cricetidae; genus Sigmodon; species Sigmodon hispidus. The sequence continues at coordinate 25,070 of PVIH01015047.1, forward strand.
TTAATATTATTTGCACCTATTATAAAGGGTGATGTCTACCTTATTTCTTTTTCAGCCCTTTTATCGTTAGTGTATAAGAGGGCTACTGATTTCTTTGAGTTAATCTTGAATCCTTCTATGTTGCTGAAGTAGTTTATTAGCCGAAGAAGTTTCTTGGAAGAATTTTATGGGTCACTTATGTATATATTCATATCATTTGGAAATAGAGATAGTTTCACTTCTTCTTTTCTAATTTGTATCCCCTTAATCTCCTTTTCTTCTCATATTGTTTTAGCTAAAACTTTGGAAACTATATTGAATAGATAAGGGGAGAGAGGACATCCTTGTCTAGTTTCTGATTTTAGTGGGATTGCTTTGAGTTTTTCTCCATTAAGTTTGATGCTGGCTGTTGGCTTCTTGTAGACTGCCTTTATTATATTGAGATATTGTCCCTGTATTCCTTCTCCCTCCACAGCTTTTATAATAAATGCGTGTTGGATATTGTCAAAGGCTTTTTCAGCATCTAAGGATATGATCATGTGGTTTTGTTCCTTTGGTTTGTTTAAATGATGGAAAACATTTATGGTTCTTCATATGTTAAACCAACCCTACATTTCTGTGATGAAGCCTACTTGTTCGTGGTGGATCATATTTTTTATATATTGTTGTATATGGTTTTCTAAAAGTGTGTTGAGAATTTTAGCATAAATATTGGTCTGTAATTCTCTTTCTTTGTTGTGTCTTTGAGTGGCTTGGATATTAGGGTAATTGTGGCCTCATAAAAGGAATTTGGCAATATTTCTTCCGTTTCTAATGTGTGAAACATTTTGAGGAGTAATGATAGTAATTCTTCTTTGAAAGTCTGGTAGAATTCTGCACTGAAACCATCTGGACCTATACTCTTTTTACATGGGAATCTTTTAATGACAGCTTCAATTTCCTTAATGGTTATAGGCCTGTTTAGGTAATTAATCGGTTCTTCATTTATTTTGGTAAATTGTACCTGTCCAGAAAGCTGTCCATTTCTTCTAGGTTTACCATTTTTGTGAAATATAGATTTTCAAAGTATGATCTGATAATACTCTGGATTTCCTGTGGGTCTATTGTTATGTCCCCCTTTTTATTTCTGACTTTGTTGATTTGGACACTCTCTCTGCTTTTTGATTAGTTTGCAAAAGGGCTTATCTATCTTGTTGACTTTCTCAAAGAATCAACTCTTGGATTCACTGATTCTTTGTATTGTTCTTTTTGTTTTAATTGTATTGATTTCAGCTCTAAGTTTGATTATTTCCTGCCATCTACTCCTTCTAGGTGAGTTTGCTTTTAATTGTTCTAAGGCTTTCAGCTGAGCTGTTACTTCTCTAGTATGAGATTTCTCTAGGTTTTTATTTAGGCATCTAGTGCTATGAATTTTCCTCTTAAGACTGCTTTCACTGTGTCCCACAAGTTTTGGTACATTGTGGATTCATTTTTATTAAATTCTAGTAAGTCTTTGTTTTCTTTCTTACTTTCTTCCTTGACCCAGATGTGGTTCAGCTGAAGGATGTTTAGTTTTCATGAGTTCGTAGGCTTTCTTTGATTTTTGATGTTGTTGAACTCTAACTTTAGGCCCTGGTGGTCCAATCTGATACAAGGCATTATTTTTATTCTTTAGTATCTGTTGATATTTGCTTTATGACCAATCATGTGGTCAATTTTAGATAAAGTTCCATGAACAGTTGAGAAATATTTGAATTTGGGTGGAAACTTTTGTAGATATCTATTAAATCCATTTGCATCATAACCTCTGTTAGTTTCCTTATTTCTCTATTGAGTCTCTGTCTGGTTGACCTATGCAGGGGTGAAAGTGGGATGTTTAAGTCTCTCACTATTAGAGTGTGAGAACTGATGTGGGATTCAAGCTTTAGCAGTGTTTCTTTTACATATGTAGGTGCCCTTATATTAGAGGCATAAATATTCAGGATTGAAATCTCCTCTTGACTAATTTTTCCTGTGATGTATAAAAAATGACCAACTTGGTCCCTTTTAATTGCTTTAAGCTTAAAGTCTACTGCAAATAAAGTTCCTTTTATTTTTTTTTCTTTTTACTTGTATCACTTGGTCATCTTTAGTTATTCTACTGTTCTTTTTAAAACTTCAAATTATATTGGATGAATATGGAGACATTGGGCAACCTTGTCTTATTTCTGATTTTAGTGGAAATGCATTGGTTTTCTATTTATTTAGCTTTATGATCATTATGGGCTTGCTGTCAATTTCCTTTATTAAGCTGAGATATAATTCCTGTATATATAATATGTCCATGAATTTGTCATGAGACGTTTTATATTTTGTTAAATGTCTTTTCTATGTCTACTGATGTAGTTACATGTTTGGTTATTTTGTTTGTTTGTATTGTTGTGTGATTGTTCCTTATATTTTCTCACTTTTATTATTATGTCTCTTCTTCTGTTTCTAATTTTGTTAGTTTATATTTTTCTCTCCACACTTTTGATAATTTGACTAAGAACATGTATGTCAGAAGCCACTATCACAAGCTATTTCAGGCTTCAGAGTAATGCAGTGAGAAATAAGCTGTCATTTAGGAGGTCACCCCAATAGAAACCATTTCTCTTGGAGTAAATGATGGTGCAAAGCATTTTAGAATTACTGCCTTTAGAATGGTTAGTTGTTTTGACTGTAAAGCAATAGTTCTCATCACTTATCCAAACTTTGAAATTTATTCCTGTAATTTAGCTGTGTTCTGATCATTTATTGGCCATCATTTTATTTTTATGTAGTTGAGGTAAAGAACCAGAGAAGCAACTTCATTTCTGAGCATAAATTTCTGAGGTCTATAGGAGGATAAATTACAAACAGGATGGGTAGTATAGAGACTGATAACAGTTAATTATTCATGCATTGTCCCAGGATGGGGCATAGCCTGGAATAACCCAACGAAGGTGATAGTCTAAAGAACAGGCCTTGGGAAAAAGCCAAGTGAAATAACAGAGTAAATCTAAAAATCCCCCCAAAGATAAACTAATCAGAATTGTATCCAAACTAAGACTCCAATTGATGTATGTATGTTGTGATTTTTGCCTTTCTATCTCAACACTATTCCTTCTACACAATGACATTGCTACATACTTCTTTTCTTTTTTGTCACTCTATTTTATTTTATGTTTTTAGAAAATAAAGTTCTCTTTCCCTATGCTAAAATTAAAATGAAAAAAATCCCATTTTGTAAGAGGCAGGTATCTTCTTCATCCACTGCCATGCCTGTGTGCCAGACTGAGATCCTTGTTGTGACTTGTGTTTTTCTTTTCTTAAAAGAATTAATTACGTTTATTTATTTATTTTACATCCTGATCACAATTTCCCTACCCTCTTTTCCTCCCATCTCGTCCCCACACTTGTCTCTTCTGTTCTTGCCATAATCCACTCCTCCTCTGTTTCTGTTCAGAAAGGAACAGGCTTCCCATAAGTATCAACATAGCATGGCATATCACATTTAGGTATATCTCTGTTCCTTCCCTCATTTGAAGGTTGTGCAAGGCAACCAAGTATGAGGAATAGTTTCCAAAAAGCCTGCCAAAGCTTAGGGGCATTTCTTGATCCCACTGCTAGGAGTCCAACAAGTGGACCAAGCTACACAAACTGTCACAAATATGTAGAGGACCAAGGTTGGCACCATGCAGTTGGTACAGACAATGTAAGCTCCTATAAATACAGATTAGTTGTTTCTGTGAGTTCCTTTGTGATGGTCTTGACACCCCTATCCCAGCTCATACAATTTTTCTTCCCTCTCTTTGTTAGAACTCCATGATCTCACTCAATGCTTGGACATGGGTTATCTGCACCTGTTTTCTTCTGTTACAGGATGAAGGCTCTCTGATGACTACTGAAATAGTCACCAATCTATGCCCAAGAGAGAGATACATGGATCTCCCAGGGAAGGGGAAATTGGAAAGATCTCTTGCATGGACTGAGGGCCTGTAGAGATGGAAATGTGAGAAATCTGGTTAGGAGGGATAGATAGAGGGGGTGAGTACTGAAAGAGATAACTGGGAAGGGAGGCATTTTGGGTCCAGGTATGAACCTCCTTTTCAGTGTTTCAAAGAAAGTCACTATAATTTAATTAGAGATTGCAATAAATATATAGATAGTTTGATTAGTAGGGACATTTAAATACTATAAACATTGTAGTCTATAAATATAGTATGTCTTTATTAATTAAGGTTAATTTCAGTTTTCTTGTGGCGAGCCGCTTTCTGGCCTGCAGAATGACGTGTCACCACACGCACGATTCTTCTTGTATCACACTTTATTGGAGTACAGCTCAGTTGAGAATGGTGGAAAGAAGACCCTGTGCCTGAAATGCAGCCTGCTTATATAGGGAAGCTGGGACGCCTGTAGCCGTATGATTGGTGCCCTAAGTAATGCCTCATTAGCATATAGCTGGTGATAGGTCCAAAGTAATGCCTCATTAGCATATAGCTGGTGATAGGTGGTAAGAAGTGCCAAATTAGCATAATCAGGGATCACACAGGATAGGTCACTACTCCTAATTAGCATAAGCGTCACAGATGCAATAGCTGGGGAACATGATGCAATGTTTCAGCAAGTTGTGCAAGGGCCAACCGCGCTGTACATTTTCTGTTTTTTATTTATTATTTTTTGAGTAAAGCTTCATGCTTTATTCATGTATCACCTTGTTCAAACTCCCTTCCTCCTCCCACCCCTCCTAGTCACTCTCTCTTCTCCCTTTCTCCTTATCTCCTCCCCAACAAGAGCAGGAGGTCCCAAGGTCCCAACATGGCACTATGTTTTTCAATAAACCTTGCTTTTACATTTCAGAGAGTTTGCATATCTGGTACTCTTTTTGGGTTCTTCGCAACCAGGGCATAACTGAGGTACATTGATATCATCCCACAGCTATAAATCTTTGAAAACAACCACACAGTCCCAAAACTGTTCTTTTTTATTTTTGCAACATAAACAGAAAGTGTGCCTTCCTACAATTTACCTTCATTGGCAGATAATTGGTCAGTGTGGAGTGTCTATGCAAAAATATTTCATTTGAGACAGTCAAGGACATATAATTAGTACATATTGTTGATTCATTGACACTAAACAATAGAAAATAAAAGTGTCTTGACTTTTACCTAGCCCAGAATATCAAAGAACAGAGCCATGTCTACAGGATTTTTGTTTGTTTTGTTGTTGTTTACTTTTTTTGAGACAATATTCTCTGTGTAACAGCCCTAGCTGTCCTGGAACTTACTTTGAATTTCAAACTTGCCTCAAACAGAGATCCTCCTGCCTTTTCCTGCCATATGCTGGAATTAACTCTGTGCACTGCCACTTCCTGGTTTTTAAATCTGATTTCTGTCTCCTGAGTGATATGATTAAAAGCATGGTTCATGACTCCTTGGCCTTCATAGCTTGACTGTAAGTAATTCTGTCCTTGGACATTTCAGAATATTTTTATTAAATATACAATATATAACCACAAAGTGTCTTTGACACATAATAATCAAACCACTAAACATACAAAATGCAGAAAGAATATTAAAATTTGCACAAAAAGTTGCCAATTAGCTTATTAAGGGAGACTCATTAGAACAAAACAGCACTTGATTTCCCAGTGGCGACTCTTAAAGCCAGAAGGTCGTGGACAGACATTATACAGACTTTAATAGACCACAGATGTCAGCCTAGATGCCCATAACACTTTCAAACACCATAGATAGAATAAACAAAATAAAGGTTTCTGTGGCCAATCTTGATTTAAACATGGGAATACATGGACAAAAAATATGACTTTATTCATAATCAAAAAATATGTCCACAAATCCAGCTGTACAGAAAGCATAAAAAGCAAAATTATAACCAAAGAAAGTGAGAAACAACTACAAAACAAAGACAATAGATAATTTTACACCAGCAAATACCTAAAGAGAGAAATGCACACACTACCACTATAAAATACCAGAAATTAACAATCACTTGTCATTAATATCCCTTAACACTAATGGACTCAATTCAACTATAAAAAAACAGAGGCTAATGAATGCAAAAACAGAATTAATCCTTCTGATGCATACAAGCAACACATCTCAAATTCAAAGACAGACACTGTCACAGAGTACAGGTTTGGTAAAAGACTTTCCAATCAAAGGACGTAAGAAGAAAGCTGGAGTAGTTATCCTAATGTCTAATAAAATAGACTTCAAAATAAAATCAATCAAAATTGATTGAAAAGGACATTACATATACTTCACAGAATAAACTATCAAGATAATGTCTCAATTCTGAATATTTATGACCTCAACACAAGGGCACTGACATATTTAAAAGAAACATCAGTAAAGCTTAGATTTCATATCAAATCCCAGAAAATAATAGTAGGAGACTTCAATACCCAAATATCACCAATGGACAGGTCTGCAAGACAGTAAATTAAAAAAGAATGTGATGATGATGATGTCAGTTTTACTGTATTTGTAAATTTTAGATTAGTGTTAATATATAAATTTAAATATTTGACCCAAGATAATTGTGAAACACTTCAATTTGTAATGGATGAAATATTAAGTATCAATGAAGCAATGTAGTGAACTTGTTGTACAGGTACAGAACACCACTAGCATTCTAAATAAATTAATATTTTAATTAGAAAATATGATCAGTTTTGATATTTGCTTTATCTTAAAAGAGCAGGTAATCCTGCTTGATAGCCTTTGATGAGAAAAACTCTTATTAAAAATTATATGTGACTTACTAGTTAATTAACTCTAAGGTCAATGTATATATATATACACATATATATATATGTTCAGTATATATATTGAATATTGTGTGTGTGTGGAGTTTTCTGTGTAATGTGTGTACATTTGTACATGCACTCATGCAAGAATATTTTTAAGGATTTTTAAAAAAGGCAAATAATTTTCTCAAAATCAAATTTCCCTGTGAAGTAATCACTGTGAAATAATTAAATAAATGGAATTTATGGAGGTGAGATAATAAACTGAATGGGAGGTTCTGTAGGGACACTGCCCCTGCTGTTCTTAAGTCTTTTTATCCTTCTGTAGTGGTTAAAGGGCATGATGTATTTAAGGTACACCAATTGTGTACCAAGTCTAAAGATCTAAATTTAACCACAGGAAACCCCAGAGTTTATATAGGAAGTGACTCTCTGATGTTTTCTTCTGATATTCATACTAATGAGTGAATAAATACATGTATTAAATTCATACATCTATCATTATTGCTATCCTATGTCCAAGTTAGAAGGAAGGGCAACACACTTGGACGTATATTCTGTTAGACAGACAAATGAGAATTTCAGTAGGTTGCTTTAACATAATGGGCAAATCTTAGCCTATACTATAGGAACCGACTAGAGTTTTCTCTCAATTAATTTTAGGCTTAAACACATTGTAATTATATCATAGACAAATAGTAGTCCAATGACATCACAGTGTTAAGTTTTCACCTCTTTATAGGCTTCATGTGAGGCAGTTATCCCTTTTATATGTACTGGTTTCTGTGATGCATTTAGGGTCCAGTTGTCCTAAAATGATGGAGAATTATAGTACGCTTTGAAGAAGTTTTATTCAATTTACTCTTTAGATACTAAAAGAGTCCTTCAGAGAAATACATGTCATTTGAGGTAAGAACATGCATCTACTACCATTATATTTTAATATGAATTGATTTCATCATTACAGGGAGTATAGTAATTTTTGAAATATAAAAATATGTTCATAAATATGAACCATTCAGAAAACATACATTGGTCTATCATTGGAGAATAATAAATTATATATGTACAATTATATTCATATTTTTATCTATAGCTACAAATAACATTAAAATCCTCTGGGTAACTATAACAAAAAAAGTAACAGATCTGTTTGACAAAAGATTAAATCACAGAAGAAAGAAATTTAAGAGAATATCAGAAAATGGAAAATGCTCCCATGATCTTGAATAGGTAGGATCAATATAGTAAAAATGACAATCATACCAAAAGCAGTCTACAGATTCAATGCAACTCCCATCAAAATCCCAACACAATTTTTTACAGAACTTGAAAGAACAATACTCAATTTTATTTGAAATAACAAGAAATCCAGGATTCCCAAAACAATTTTGCTCAACAGAAAAACCTCAGGAGGCATCATCATCCCAGACTTCAAGTTATACTATAGAGCTACAGTAACAAAAACAGGCTGGTACTGGCATAAAGACAGACTTGTGGATCAATGGAATTGAATAGAAGACCCAGACATTAACCCACACACCTATGAACACCTGATTTTTGACAAAGAGATAAAAAAATATTCAAAGGTAAAAAAGACAGTATCTTCACACAACAAAGTGTGTTAGCATGACTGGATGGCAATATTTAGAAAAATGCAAATTTATCTAAGCCTATTATGCTGCAAAAACTTAAATCCAAGTGGATCAAAGACCTCAACATAAACCCAGTTACACTGAACTTGATAGAAAAGGAAGTGAGAAATTCCCTCCAAGGCATTGACACAGGTGACCACTTCCTAAATATAATACCAGTAGCACAGACACTAAGAACAACAATCAATAAGTAGGATCTCCTGAAACTAAGAAGTTTATGTAAGGCCAAGGACACAGTCATTAAAACAAAACAACAGCCTACAGAAGGGGAAAAGATTTTCACCAGTCCTACAAGTGACTGAGGACTGATCTTTAAAATATACAAAGAACTCAAGAAACTTGAGCCCCAAGCCCTGAATAACCCAATAAAAAAAAAAATGGGATTGAAAACTAAAAAGGAAATTTTCTGCAGAAGAATTAAAAATGGCTGAAACACACTTGAAAATGTGCTCAACATCTTTAGCCATCTGAGAAATGCAAATCAAAACAATTTCGAGATACCACCTTATACCTGTCAGATTGGCTAAAATCAAATAGCCTATGCTGGAGAGCATACAGAGCAAGGGAAATACTCCTCCATTGTTGGTGGTAATGTAAACTTGTTCAGCCACTCTGTAATGCAGTATGGTGATCTCTCAGAAAACTGGGAATCACTCTCCCCAAGGATCCTGCTATAATACCACTATTGGGCATACACCCTAAAGATACGCATTCACACCCCAAAACCATTAGTTCAACTATGTTCATAGCAGCATTATTCGTAATAGCAAGAACCTGCAAACAACCTAGATGCTCCTTAAGTTAGGAATGAATTAACGAACTGTGGTATATCTACACTGTGGAGTACAACACAGCAGTAAGAAAAAATGATATCCTAAAATTTGTAGGCAAATGAATGATTTTGCAGAATATCCCTCTGAGAGTGGTCTCACAAACCCAGAAGTATAAGCATTATTAGTGGACTTTAAGCAAAAACATTTCATTGAAAGATTACAGGTAAATTAAATGATTTAAATACACATACACTCACAGAAGCATGCATGCACTCTTGCACACATGCACACACACACATACACGTGCACACACACACACACTATCTTCTGGTTTAACTGTAGAAGGATTGCTTAGCAGAAATTTTTGGTAGCCATAGTACAGCTGTGGGCATTAGCTGTGACATACTGTGTTTTCTTTATCTGTAGCTGAGCCTGGCTTGGGAAGGTTTAGATTTTATTTTTATGTTTCATGTATTTTAGGGAAAAGAGAAGTTTTATTACTGTATAGGTTTTTTATTTCTTTTTTTTAGTTATTCTGGATGTTATGCTTTTTAATATAATGTTAATTTTATCTAATATTAATTTTTTTTTAAAAAAAGGGGAAAAAGTGAGCACAAATATTTCTAATCTATTAGTTACGAATGCCTTACTGCATGTCTACCATGTGAACTTAGATCAACAAAGCATCTCAACACTCTATATTTACTTCTGTCATATGTGTTGAATAAGAAAGCTGTGCATTTTATACATTGAATATACATATTACATGTATTCTATTGTGTGTAACTAACAGTATAAAATATTTAATTTATACTGATGTATACATAGCTGTATCTTTAATTTTATATTTGTAACCACATTAAAGATTGATATGATGCTTAATGCCCAAGAATAAAGCTTCTAATTAGAAACAAAACAAAGAAACTACTTCATTTCTACAGGTGACATTACTCAAGAATAATTTCAGTACAAACAAATACAAATACTAAGTGGAAAGTTTAAGGTATTAGCTTTTTGACTTTAAAATCATGCATTGTTCTTAATATCATGGAGAAATACTGTCATTCTGTTTCATTTCAAGTAGAATATCATCTCTTTACTTACCTTAGCAATATTCTAAACTATAATTTCTTTTTAGTAACTTCATAGTTTCTTCAGATAACAGACACTACAGCAGTATTGTAGCACTTGTGTATCAAATGCATTGACACAGATTGGTACATTAAAGATGATTAAAATACTATGTTATCCATTTTATTTGATCTAATTACATAGATAATCATTTTTTATAGCAAAACAGAAAATGACTTAATCTAAGCATACATTTGAAAGGACATCTTATTTATATAGTTTGTGTTAGAATATATGTGAAAATTACTTTAGTATATTTTTGTTAATTAATTCCCATGATTAAATTATTAGTAGCATATATATTATATATATGGTAGAATATTGAATATGTATGTTTCTTTCAAGTAAATTTTTTCACAAATTTTACATGTTTGAGAAAAAGCCTAATATGAATGAGGAAGGTTTGTTTTATCCTCTTTTTCATTTGAATTAAAAGATGGATAGTTTTGGCATATTTGATTACATAGACAAAATACTGTGTTAAGTGCCAATATTGTATCAGGAAAAATATTATATATTGTTTTCAAAATGATGAAGGGAAAAAGAAAATATCTTGAGGAGACCAATATATTTTGTGCCCTAGTTCACATTCTGTGTTACTTAACAATATATGCAACACCTACATAGCTTTGCTTCTAGGCATTTTTAAGGGAAGGAATATGACATATCAGATAGATGGAGAAAGAACAATATCTATTTGTGTGTATGATAAAGTAAAATTCGTAAGAATGAAGTAAGAGGTGCTTCTCTGGAACTATTTTTTGTACTATTTTGACATTATGTAAGCAGAATATTATAAGTTCTGCTTATAAGACAAGGAAGAACATTTAGATTACATCAACCAGAAAGCAAAAAGTCATTTTTGTCTTTAAGGATGTTAAAAAATAGAAAATTGTTACATGACCATAGTGCATAGCTACTGAAGGCTGTACTAATTTATCCTTAAGATATTGAAATAGTGATGCCAGAACTGCTGAACAGTAGAGTTTTGTATGACATAAATATTAAACATTGTATACAAACAATTATTTTTCAAGTGCACTGATACCACACATTGATGACATGCTATTTAACTTTTTGTAGAAATTAAGATGAGTTGAGCTAGTTAGTGACTCATAATACACTATTTTAAGTGTTTACCTTTCTTAAAGTTAATAATGATACTAGAAGGAAGGGCTTGGTCCTACCACAACTTAAAATGCCATATTTTGTTGACTCTCAAAGGGAGGCCTTATTATCTCTAAAAAGTAGAAGGAGTATGATATGTGTAGAAGCTGTGGTGTCAGTGGCAAAAGGGGAAGGAAGGGGAATGATGGGTTGTATGTAAAATAAAAAAAGAAAAACTTTTGAAAAAAATAAATTGCAAAACAATCTATTTAAATACCAAATATCCGTCATTTTTATCAGTTGTTTTATAACTAGTCTTAAAATTTCCATTATTTTTTTTGTTTAGTGTTAAAACAAATACCCATTGTTATTACTGTTTTTGCCGATTGTTATTTCAAAGACCAAACAGCATATATTTTATATGCAAATTCCACCATCTATACAAAATACATGCAACACTGTCCTGATTGTAGAGCTCAATAGTCTAAACATTATATAAAACCAAAAAATCATACTCATGATATTCAAAATATTCTAGCATTACATCTTGACATTATGAAGATATACAAGAAAAACAAAACAAAAATCAAAAGTATTTACATAAATTAGAAAGGGTTTTGGTTTAATAAATATTTATAAAATCCAAGAAATTGATTAACACCTGTCCATAGGAAAAATTTATTATTCATCATACAAACAACATATATTAAGTGCATAATTACTGAAAAAAGGCTAGAGAGATGACTCAGTGGTTTAGAATAGCAGCTGCTTTTTCAGAGGAAATGAGTTTAATTTCTAGAACCCACGTTACTCACAGATCTCTACAACTATAGCTCCAATGGAATTAGCGCCCTCCTTTGGCCTCCATAGACACTCCTTACACATGTAGAATACATACATGTAGGCAAATCATCCATGCACATGAAGTAAAACTAAAAGGAAAAACATATGTGATAAATTTTAAAAGAGTTTTTAAATATTTAAATATTTTGCTGTTATAAAAATTGTAAAAGATATCCTAAAATTTGCAGGCAAATGGATGGATTTGGAGAATATCCTCCTGAGTAAGGTATCACAAACCCAGAAAGATAAGCAGGGAATGTACTCACTCATTAGTGTACTCTAAACAAACAAACCAACAAACAAACAAGAAAAAAGCAAAGCATGCCCAAGCTGCAAATCACAACCACTGAACAGCTTGGGATCAGAAACACCCTGGACTGACTCCTTGGATCCCACTCCCCCTAGAAGAGCACCTGACTTAGTCTTGAGGTTAGGGTAGAAAACTGGATCTGCCAGGAGTGGAGGCTGAAGTAAGCAATATTGGGACAGTGGACCATGGGACTGCCTGCCGCCTGCCCAGGGGCGAATGGGGATTTGTGGAGAAGAGAGAATGACCTGATGTGGTGGGAGGGGGAAAGGACCTTTAATAAGAATATACAAAGATAAAAAGTGTGACTTCTTTGTTCATAATAATAAAATAAAAATCAAGAAAATAAAAAAATTGTGAAAGAATGTCCAATCAAAACATCAAAGTACCTACAGATGAATTTCAAAAATAAATCTCACTGCAAAGAGATGGTATAAGAATAAACAAAGACATATAGAAAACCATCTTACATTGTGGATTAGATTAGAATTCAATTTCTTTTATTTAACTTTTATTTGCAATTTCTAGCACTTTCAAGTCTTTTTCATAATATAACAGTCATCTACTTAAAAATAAAACTGTACCTTGAGGTCATATCTAACTCACTGTAACTGAAAATAAATTCAGGGCTATTGGAGATTTTAGCTTAGACAACAAGTGCATTCTATAAAGATGCCAGTTCCCCTGGGCTGCAGCCCTGAACAGCCCCAGGCTTAAATACAATGAAGGATATTTTTTTTCTGCTTTGTATTGTTTCTTGCTAAAATAGCATGCTTGTCAAACCCATCTGAATGTGTAGATCGATAGACAAGCAGAAAGGTTTTCAGCTTAATGTGTCACAGAAATAGACAGCATCTAATGATTTAGTGTTCTCTTCTTTGGCATATGTGATTTCTAAGGAACCAAAGCTCACTTGTTTATTAACCATATAAGCAGATACAAAAGAATTTAAAGCTCACTGGAGAAATTAGAGACAAAAGAAAATGATGCTTGTGTGTTTTATTGAACTATCACTATTCTAACCAAACTTGTAGAACTAATTAACTGGATTCATGAATTTGATATATATTTTTTAAGAGAAAGGAAATCTTCAAATGTCACATATCATGCAAAGAATGGGAAATATTATTAATCATGACACCTACTGGTGGCAGGGCACAGGCATAAAATCTTCATTAAAAATATAGCCTCTATCCATATCCGTGATCTTAGGTCTTAAATATATTCACATTAATTTTCTAAGTGTTATGAAGATTACTATCATTGAGAGCAACTTCAGTGTATGCATAAGAAAAATTCTGATGTTGAAGTCATAATTCTTATATATATAAGAATTATATATATAAGAATTAACAGGTAATTTTGACATGTTTCAAAATCTAAGGGCATTGGGGCTATGAGAAATACAGGTAAATATTATGTGTTTAGTAATATAAGTATAATTAGTGAATAAAGTATTGTTAAATTCTTAATTTCATTCAAGAGTAGCATGACATCTTATCTTAAAGAAACAGAATGAATTTGGATGTTTTTGTCATTTTATCCCTCCATCAAAGTACAGAGGTAAATTTATATATACTCAATTGATCATATTTATGCAAATAGACCAAAAAAGAGGATATGATATTTTTATTTATTGTCAGAAAGTATCATGTGGTTGCATATGTAATAAATTTTTGAAGGAATTAATATTTCTAAAGTAATGATTATATCAAAGAAAATACATAACCAAGAAAAATGAGCATAAACTTTTTCACAACATATAAACTGAGTAATAAATCTCAAGAATAGAAAGATCATGTTAAATAAGACTTGTGGAGCAACAAATTAAATTACAGTTTAAAGTTTTATACTGGTATCATTTCATAAGATTCAGTGGGAGATTACATTGCTATGATAATGAATTTTTCCTTCAGAAAACAAATAGATGAGATTAGATGGATGATAGTGGACAGGTAGATAATATATAAATAAATAGGTAATAGATAACGTAAAATGAAATTTTAATTTAATTAGAGAATTTTTTTCTCAATATTTTTATGTTTAATAGGAAAAAAATTACTTGAAATTGTACAAATACAAGAATAAACATTGTTTAACTGCAAGGGACATGCAATAATAATATCCAAGATGTTTTAGATTTCATAAAGTTTGAAAAATCATTTTTCGTTGTTCAGGGAGGTTAATGGGCCTTAATTTTACCTAAAAATTAACAATGAAATGGAATATTATGACTGAAATCTTCTCTCCAAAATTTATGGTAAGAATTAATCAGCATTTTATTATTATTCCTAAGTGATTAAATCATAAAGGCAAATTCTACTATTTCAAGAGTAAGAAATGCATAATAGATAGTAACATTCTCTTTTTCCTTCAGTCATGTGAAGATGACATATTCAGCTTTTAAACTGTGACAAAAATCAACAAGTGGCATTAATGAAACATGAAATAGTATTTTCTTTAACTTCTGTCTTATAACTTGATTTTATTGTCTTCAGTCTCAGAGATATAAAAATTAAGTTTCTATAATTATAATAATTACATATTCTAAGATACTAGTTTAGGGAAGATCTGGCATGCTAATATATCTGTAAACAAGTCTCAGTCTTTTACTATCTCCAGTAAATTAGAACTTATACAAAGTATTCATCAAGAGAAAGTTTGTCATTCATTATATTCAATGGACCCTGGAGATGCACTATTGCAGTATTAATTTGTCAATGCACAGTGTGCTCTAGTATAAAGATTAAATATTATGAGATAAGACAAAGTGGAAGTACACAGATAAAAAACAGCAAGAGAGTAAAGATATTGAATTCTGATGTGAAGCATATATTTCATCCCAGAATACTTAAAATGGTTACACTATAGCCTAGATAATAATGTGGCATAGTTACATGTATATGGACGGATTTGACATGTTTTCTGTATTAATGTTGTAGTTCAATATTTTCTATAAAAGTAAACCAATGCCCATTATATAATGGAGATTTTAAACATGGTAGTGGATTAGTGTTAGTCATGGTGAGGAAAATTTGACTGTTTGCTTGCAGTCTACAGGAGAAAAACATAATTTATTCACAATCAGCCACAGTAGTATGCAAACAAACTGTGTTCTAGAAGATTCAAAGGGAGGGGAGTTAGAGTAAGGTTTACAATAATTTCAATTTCACTATGGGGTTGTTAAAAGAAGGGAAGGGAGATACATGGGATGAATACAAACTCAAAACATATAATCTTAAGTAAAAATTCTAGGTCTTAATGTAAATTGTAAAAAATAAAATCTGTGATTAGAACACATATTCATGGGAAAAACATGTAAAGGCAAATAATGGTTATATTGGTGAAATTTCACATATATATGTGAAATATATATATTTGTGTGTGTGTGTGAAGTATATACATTTCTAAAATTATATTTGACTTGACGAAAGGAAGACTAATTTTGAGAGAAGGAGAATGATAAGTTAGTCAATTGTTTTTTATCCAAGTAAGATAAAGGAGTGAGCTGGTTCCATAGTACTCCCATTAAGGCAATTGTAGTGCCATGAATTTGCATCTCTAGTGTTGAAAGGGCAGCAAAAAGCTGACAAAGGGGCTTGTGGCCAATTTAAGGACACATCCATATGGCCAAATCCTGTTATAGAAGTTTTTCCCCGGCCCGTTTTGGGTCTGGGAGGTTTGTGCTGGTAATTTGGAACCTGGTCTGCGCGCCGTGGCTTTGTCCCCCAAAGAAAATGAATCACACACTTACATGGTTTAAACTGTTTGGCTCATATCCTCATATCTTAAGCACATTACTAGCTAGCTCTTTCATCTTAATTCAACCCATTTCTATTCGTCTTTCCACCATGTGGCCCACAGCCCAAGGCTCACGTAAATTCCTTCATGCTTTTTCTCCAGGGGACAGGTGAAGACTGACTTAATTCCACCATCCTTCTACCTGCCTGTGCTCTGATTCTTCACCCACTTCTACGGTGCTCTTCATAGGCCAAAACAGCTCCTTTATTTACATTATACAGAGAACATTCCACCATATTTCCTCTTTTCTGTCTAATTAAAAAGGAAGGTTTTAATTTTTATAAAGTAAAATTATAACAGAACAGCTCTCAAGCAGGAACTATAGTCACAATATCTAGTCTATTTGTATTTATAAAGTTAAAGAGAATATTTTATTATTTATCTTATCATTGTGAGTTTAAAGTTTTATATCTAATATATCTTTTAAACTAAAAAGAACTATATCTATAATTATTAAACCTTTAACTACATCAAAGACCACAGAAGGCTATAATATTATGTAAATAAATAGGAAATATAAGCAACTTTTAAAGTCTAGGAAATGACAGAGATGACCTATGTCTGCCAGGACAGTCATCAAAAGTTATTTTTATAACTTTGGGGCATTTATCTTTAGCTTATATGGCCCAAGTCTCTGTCATACCTTTTAGTAATGTAGGAAATCTGACACAGTCTATCAGTTTTTCTGTGTGTTTGTGTGTCTTGAAGAATATCTGGCAATGTTTTCTGCAAAGCAGGAAACTGAAGGACCACCTCGGCTTGTTCTGTCAACATTTAGAGGTCACTTTTTTATGGAACCTGCATGTCCAGTTCATACAGCATACTATTAAGCAGTCAATATCAGAACAGTTTCTTGTCTAGTGGCTAACTGTTGCCACAAAGTAAATTCCACATGAAGTTTCTTCAATGGCAGCGGTGGTTTGGAACCTGGTCTGCGTGCCTGCGGCTTTTGTCCCCCAAAGAAAATGAATCACACACTTATATGGTTTAAACTGTTTGGCTCATATCTTAAGCACATTACTAGCTAGCTCTTTCATCTTAATTCAACCCATTTCTATTTGTCTTTCCACCTTGTGGCCCACAGCCCATGGCTCACCTGAATTCCTTCATGCTGTTTCTCCAAGAGACAGATAAAGACTGACTTAATTCCACCCTCCTTCTACCTGCCTATGCTCTGATTTTCCACCCACTTCTATGGTGCTATACATAGGCCAAAACAGCTCCTTTTTTACATTATACAAAAAACATTCCACCACAAAATCCAACTTTTTTTTTAAAGATTTATTTATTTATTATGCATACAGTTTTACAGAAGAGGGCACCAGACCTCATCATAGATGGTTGTGAGCCACCATGTGGTTTTGCTGGGAATTGAACTCAGGTCCTCTGGAAGAACAGTCAGTGCTCTTAACCTCTGAGCCATCTCTCCAGCCCCCCACAAAATCCAACTTTATAGAGAACACTTGTCTCCAAAATTAAGGAGGGGGAAGAATGGATGAAAATGATCAACTTCAATGTATGGCTTTCCCAAGTATGTGAACACATGTGCAGGTATCTCCTCACAAATTCACACATAAAGAAACTTGAAGACATACATATATATACAAATATTAATTTTCTATGTAAACTTGTGATTAATAAGAATTGATGATATTAAATGAAACAGATAAGATTGATAAAGATCAGTTTATAGTATAATATGGGAAATTTAAATGTAGTTCAGATTATGTACATATAATAGTCCTAAAATAAGTAATTCAAAAGATAGTTCTGATTCTTTGTTTCCATTCTCAGTGTGTAACACAGATCTTCACTCCCAAACTTCAGTTTTACCATTCATGTCTTTATTTCAATGTCAAATTCCAACTGCATGCTCTGCAAACTACAGATAAGGCCAGGAAAGCAAGCAGACTTATCACAAATCATCACTTTTTACCCTTTCCTCCAAATCTAATCCCACAGCCACCTCAAATTTTGTTGAAGTACTTCTGCTGTACCCTTCTGTTTGTGGGCCCCATCTGCAGTGGATCACACAGAACATTACTGCCGACATTCTTTCAGAGACTTGTCATTTCTTTACAGTTCACAGATCCACCAGGAATTTTCTAGGAACTTTGTCAAGGAAACAAGTAGAGAGGCTACCTAAAGATCATCCCCTATCCTTCTTCTACTTCAAATCCCATTCTTTAGTTTTAGCCCTACCATTACAGCAAGATACCTATTTTGGTCTCCCATTCCTCTCTGGCCCTATCTGCAGCAGATCACACATAGAACTCCTCTTCCAATTTTTGTTCCCTCTCAGTTATCTGTAGTCCCCAGCATCATCAGGCATTCATGGCAACCCACCAGACAAGCCTTCCAGAAAAGCAAGTAGATCAGTAAAGCATGTATGTGAGAATCAGATCTTCACTTTCTCTTTCTCCCTATTTTCACTCTCAGCTCTGTAGCCACCTACCTGTTATGGCCTCTCTTCATTCTATGCCTCTATTCTTAGGGGATAAAATAGATTCTGGTGAAACATCCTGTGTGTGTTTCTTCCATCATGTGGACTACGTCAACACCCCATCTTAGCCAATCCATATTCTTAAGTGTCAGCTCCCAACCTAAAATACTTTGTACCCAGAACTCCCAGGAGGTAGACATACACTGATAGCATAAGAATTTCATACCAAGGAACACACAGGCACACAAACTGCTAGTAATGAGAGAAGACAACAGAAACCAATTATCAAACATCACCCCAACAATGACAAGAATACACGTCTCCCTGTCTCTGCTTCCTGAGTGCTGGGATTAAAGGCTTATGTCCCCATGTCTAGCTTCTTTTTCTTACTTTAAAATTAAAAATTTTAACAGAAATTTTAGCTTAAAACAAATAGATTATTGGAAACAATGTAGCTGCTCTTTTGTTTCATTCTGAGAAAAGTTAATATTGAAAAATTGACATACATTTGTGTTTTTTTATGAAAATAGTATGAATAAAACTGTTTAAAATAAAAATATCTTTGTTACATAATTAACATTTGTCATGTGTCCTTAGGATTCAAAGTGGTAGGTGCATAAGAGCAGAAAATAGTCTGGGTCTTTAATATACATGAAAATCCTGTAGTCATAAGTGTATAATAGTTTTTACAAACTGCTAATTTATCTTGTGAATAAAACAGGATATTAAATGTCCAATAAGGAACTGACCATCATAATTAGTTTATTATAAAAGTAAGTCCAATGCATTGTGATCAAATAGAACGTGATAATACTTTTTATATTCTAATTTAAACTAGTGAGCATTAAAAAAAATAACTTCATAAGTATTGGAAATATTGGAATAAGGGGTATTTATTACATATAATTTAGAAAATGTAGTGCATTGAACATTTAGTGATCTATTATGTTTATCTTAGCTAGCTATATATTTAATTTGATTTGTAAGAAACCTTTAGGAATGGTGGCACGTTTCTTCAAGGGCAATGAAGACAAGCAGAATACGTGTTCAAGAGCAGATTGTGCTACTACATAAAGAGACTCCAAGTTACCTAAAATTAGTTTTAAACTCAAAAGGAACAATATGTTGCTTAGAGTAAAATTTAGTAGTCCCTATATAACTTAAATATTATAAATAATTTTAAGCTTTTATAAAAATCAAATGTTTTAGAAAATTGTATATACTTTAAAAGTTTATTTATCATTATTAAATATACAAACACCAAAATATATCGAGATACACTTAATACAATGTCACCAATGACAGGACCGCCTACCCATCTAGCCTACATTCTCAGCTGAATCAGACATTGGCTGACAGCCATTGTCAAAAAAGTGTCATCCTATAAAAGTCAACTTCAGTTAAATAGATAAGGCTATTCACCAGTCTATTTTTAGCACTCATAATTTTATATAGAAAGACAGTATTGTGTTGTTTTTCTTTATCAAAGTGGTTGCCTTTTGAGCAATCACTGTGCTAATCAGCAACTCCACAGCCACCAGCAGTAGCTTGGCCTCAAGAACCACAGTAAGTGGGAATTCAGTTCCCTCAGGCATGGCCTCATCCCTTCTATAGAACATAAGATTCAAAAGTTGAGATGGAACTCTATTCACTCATGGAGGCTGGATAGCAAATAGGTAAATTTCTCCCCTTTCTTATGGCTCCCAAAAAGCTGCCTGTCCTTTCAACCTTAACTACACATGATTCCTCCTGACTATTTCTTGTTAGCTAGTTGCAGACTCAGCCCCTTAAAACCAGGTTAATTTTACTTAATCAGACAAATGTAACAAGTCTTTGCATTGTTAATAAAAACAGAAAAGAAAACATAGCACACCTTTAAATAACATTCCAACACAGTACTGGAATTATGTGCTGTCTTTTTGTACTTATTTAGAATAGTGCTAGGTGCCCCAAAATGACTTACTGGTTCTAAATTTGTTTAAACAAACTGTATTAAAAATGCCAACAAATGAATTCTTGAAATGTTATATATTTTTATGATTCAGCTAATTGCAGTGAATTCCAATTTGATTTTAGGCATAGCTTTTGGCATTGTAAATGACATACTACTCTTCAGGCAATCTTTACATTATGCTGGGAGTGACAGAAAATTCATTCATAAAAAACATAAATATGTGCCATAAGAATTCTATTAGTGAAGGATAAATATGAAAGTATTTTATTTTAATATTTCTCTGCTCTTGGGATGCATTTTAAAAACTCTTTCAATCCATCATCTTTAATCATCAATCTATGTACTTTTATATTATTATCATTGTTTATGTGACAAATTTAATTGTGTATTATGTTAGAAATGATTTGGATATAGGCCTACCACAAGTATTTACTTGCATCTATCATATCAAATTCTGCCCCTTTTTAGTTACCTATTGCAATCAAATCATTTCACAATGAACAATCAAGTCAATAACAAATGATGGAGATTGGGTGCCGGGTTTGAGGTTGCAAATTTGATTAAATTGTTTATTCAAAGATACAAATGAAAAGTCACATATTGCATAGTTACATCACTGCTTCATTATGCCTTCAGTCTGTATTATTTTCTTCTCAGACTTCTTCATGGAAATTATTTTGGAGAGAATTCCTCATCATATGCCCTCCTAATGATAGTGCAATTATATATATTTTTGCCTATAAATGTGTGTTGTAGAAGATCTCCCAGCTTGTTTGGGCCAGAGGTTTGGACCTGGCCCTTGGCGGCTTTTGTCCCCCAAAGAAATGAATCAGACACTTATATTAACTTCATAATGTTTGGCCCATGTCTCAAGCACATTACTAGCTAGCTTTTTCATCTTAATTCAAACCATTTCTTGTAATATACCAGCCTGTGTTTCACCCGTGTTTCTTACATGTCTTTTCTTCTGGGGTGTGATGGGGACTAACTCTGCCCTTCTCCTACATGCCTGTCCTCTGATTCTCTACCCACTTCTATGGTGCAGCACATAGAACAAAACAGCTCCTTTATTTACAGCATACAGAGACCATTCTGCCACAAATGAGATAAGTCATTATAAGCACAATAATTCTAAGATACTTTTTAGTCAGTTTTTCTAAATTTTCTTTCAGAGGCAGTTTAAAAATACCTAAGCCATTTATGAACCTCGCATAGTGTTTGGTTGAGTTGTGTTTTTTTTTATTATTACTGCTGAGCATTTGTTATGTCTTTAAATGGAGAATAGTATGTTCAGAAGACTGAGTTGTTAAAATCACTGGTTCTTTTCCAGAGGATACAGGTTTGATTTCTAGCATCTCATAACCTCTTTAACTCTAGTTATACATTTTCTGGTTCATTCTTCTGCCTTTGCATGCCCTCATCATTCAATGATTGAATAGATATATATGTTCAGGCAAAACACAAATTCACATAAAACAGACTAACTAACAATCAAAAAGGAACTGAACCCTGCTGTCAGAGTTTCTTAGGGTTTACTTTGGAGAAATATAAAAATATGTATCATTTCTGATTTGAAAACTTAGAAGTTTGATGAGATATCTTTGAAGTACTAAATGATGTGTAATATTGTGTTGTGAAAGACAACTCACAAATAATGTCTTATTTTTTTCTAGTTTAAGTTGAAACAAATAGAAACATTAAAGTTTTAAAATGATTGGTGTTACTGTATTGAAAGAAATAAATTGAGAAATCTTTATCTACTGAAGCAAAACGGGGGGGGTTTAAGAAATTTAAAGAGCTTATTTTTGTCACTTTGTCATTTAGAGGATCAAAATTAGTTGAAAATATAACCAATGCAATGATAAAGTGTGACAGTTAATTTTTAGAAGAACTATTATTTACTACCCAACACTCAAAGACATAACAAAGAAAGAGAATTACACCCATTTCTCTCATGAACATTGATGCAAAAGTTGTGAACAAATTCTATCAAACTGAACCCAACAACATATAAAAAAAGTCATTCACCATGATCAAGTAGGTTTCATACTGGAAATGCAGGTGTGGTTCTACATATGATCAACTGTAAATGTCACCCATCATATAAACAATTTGAAGGGGAAAAAAAAAACCCTTGATCATCATAGATGCTGAAAAAGCCTTTGATAATATTTAACACTCCTTTATGATAAAAGCCATGGAGAGATCAGGAATACAGTGAAAATACCTAAATATAATAGAGGCGATTTATAAAAAGTCAACAGCCAACATCAAACTAAATTGAGAAAAAGTCAAAACATTTCCTCTAAAATCAAGAACTAGACAAGGCTGTCCCCTCTCCCTTCATCTATTCAATATAGTTATCAGGGTTATTGTGGCCTCATAAAAAGGGTTTGACAATATTCCTTCAGTTTCTATGCTATGGAGCAGTTTGTGGAGTATTGATATTAGCTCTTCTTTGAATGTCTTGTAGAACTCTCCACTGAAACCATCTGGACCTGGACTTTTTTTACTTGGGAGGCCTTTAATGACAGCTTCAATTTCCTTTAGGATTATAGGTCTGTTTAGGTATTTAATGTGATCTTGATTTAATTTTGGCAAATTGTACCTGTCAACAAACTGTCCATTCCTTCTAGGTTTTCCATTTTTCTGGAGTATACATTTTCAAAGTATGACTTGTTAATTCTCTGAATTTCCTAGGGGTCTATTGTTATGTCTCAGTTTTCAGTTTTGGTTTTTGTTGATTTGGATTCTTTCTTCCTGCTTTTTCGTTAGTTTGAATAAGGGTTTATGTATCTTGTTGACTTTCTCAAATAACCAACACTTTTTTCATTAATTTTAGGAGTATTCTATAAATCAGAGTCAGAGATAAGGAAAATCATTTTTTTTTACAGAAAAATAACTCTTTTTCAGAAAAAATTACTTTCAGAAACAGTGCCCTAGTTGCTTAGAAGACACTTGGACTACTAGAAAAGGAATGAAAAATAAGTAGGTCAGTCATTGTCTTCAGAAATCAGGTAGTCTGTGTAGCTAAATAAAGGACTATGGGCTGACTGTTGTAAAAGCCATGAAGGTATCAATTAATTTATGCTGTATCTATAAAATCAAAACCTCAGGTCATTAACTAGTAGAAGTGTTCGGGGAAAATAAGCTGTATTTTTAAAGAAAGAGAAAAATATGAGAATGGAAGATTCAACAAAATAAGACAAGAGGGCAAGAAATATACAGTTTATTCATCAATATTTTAATGTGTGTTTTGTGTTTCCTATGCTTTTGACAATATACAGTCATTTGGTTGTGTGGTTTGATGGAATCTTGTATATACTAGTATTTTGACTACATCATATCTTGAATGTATTCAAAAAGAAAATGATAGAATCATGTGAGAAAGAATAACACATCTTTTACAGAAGTGAGGGGAAAGTGTATAGATTAAAAAGACAGGAGAATGAACTTTTTAAGGAATAAAAATCTAAAGTTTCTAGAGCACTTAAGCTAAAAGGTGTGTATTATCAAACAGAGTTAGCTACTTAAAGCTACTGAATTAAAACAACAAAAATATATTCATATTCTGGCAGTATGAAGTGCTAATGTTACATAAACTTCATCAATATTTTAAATAATATAGTTGTCCCTCAACTGAATAATGGATTAACAAACTGTGGTACATCTACACAATGGAATACTACTCAGCAGTAAGAAAAAATGATATCCTAAAATTCACAGGCAAATGGATGGATTTGGAGAATATCCTCCTGAGCAAGGTATCACAAACTCAGAAAGATAAGTAGGGGATGTACTTACTCATTAGTTGTCTCTAAACAAACAAACAAGAAGAAAAGCCAAGCATGCCCAAGCTGCAAACCACAACCACTGAACAGCTTGGGATCAGAAACACCCTGGACTGACCCTTCGGATCCCACTCCAACTATAGGAACACCGGACTCACTCTTGAGGGAGGGGGGACAAAACTGGATTTGCCAGGAGTGGAGACTGAACTAAGCATTATTGGGTCATTGGGTCAGTGGGATCATAGGACTGTCTGCTGCCTGTCCAGGGAGGGGATGGGGAGCTGTGGAGAAGAAAAAATGATCTGATGTGGCGGGAGGGGGAAGGGACCTTGAATAAGGATATACAGGGATGGAAAAAAAAACTCAGAGGGAAAGCTGAACACAAAGTAAATATATATGTAGCAATCTTATTTGCATTATCACCCTTGATAAGTCATGCTTATGATTTTTATCTTCTTTATAGTTATTGTTAACTTATCAGCATTTTAAATTAATTTTACTGTTTTTCTTGATAAATACAAAATAAAGAAGGAAAAAAAATTCCACAACTTAAGAATAGCTGTTATGTTATAACTATATAGTAAACTGTATAGTTCATTGAGATATAGAGACTTTTGGTCTGGTTAATTTCAGTGTGTTCTTTGTTTTATACAGAGGGTTTTTTTTAATAATAAAGATTATTACATTGAAAATTTTTTAAAAAAGAAAAAGAATAAAGTGTGTGACCAAGAGGGAATCTTCATGTAAGGTTCCTAGGAACAGAGAATCACTATATTTCCTATGATAAGTAATAAAGAATTGTGTACAGAATAGAAAGTTTTAAAAATATTATTAAAACTACTGCATTGGGCCTGATTATATATATATATATATATATATATATATATATATGAGAAAGAGAAATAAATTGAGAAAAAATACTTGTATACTGAAGAGTTTAGATGAAGTCAGAAGAAGGCATGGTAAAGACTTGTCAACAATTGAAAATGGGTAGCATATCATGAAAGCAAAGACTGACAGCAGTGACAGATGAGATCTTGTGTAGGAAATCTATTTACTTCTACATTAGCTGTCACTGACAGCTCAACCTCTTCTCTGCTGTTAGACATTCTCACTTTTTGTGAGACATCCTGCCTGACATGTGGGAAGAAATGAAATTTAGATATTTGAATAAAATAATGTAAGCTTAGAGCATTACACTGACTTTTTTTTTTTATTTGAAGACCCATTTAAATACATCTGGGGACAAAGCTGGGTTTATTACGAAACTGTTCCAAACCTTGCAATGAATTAAACTTGTGTTGTAAGTGGTCTGTATGAACAGTCATGAGCATCTTTTTTTATATCTCACAATAAAAACAGATGTTTGTTATTGTGATGTCTGAGGACTATTGACAAAACTTA
>PVIH01015048.1:0-51100 GCA_004025045.1 Sigmodon hispidus
TGTATTTAGCTGCGAGTCTTGGTACCTTTTCTCAGGGCAGGAAGATTGTCTTCTTTCCTCTGTGTCTGCTGGCATCTAGGCTGGTGTCTCTCTGGTGTCTGTGCTCTTCCCAGAGTTTTCTTAGTCTGGTAGCCCCACCCACACTTCCTGTCTGCGTTCTGGCCAGTCAGTTTTTTTTTTGTTTGTTTGTTTTTTTTTTTTTTTTTTTTTTTTTTTTTTTTTTTTTTTATTAAACCAGCAGGAGGGACAAATATTAACAATGCACCAGAACAGTATACTCATCTTTTTATTATTTTTTCCTTTAACTCACTGAGTCCAAATATTGATCTTGTATACATACATGAGTGTAGGGCCACATGCTGAAACATAGGCATCTTGTAAAAGGCTACATCCCTTAGGGAAACTATCATACTGCAATTAACAAGCATTATCTTTAAGCTGTGTTAAGAGCCTTGAGAGCCCTTCTGTCATCCAGGCCAGCATGTTGAATACTTGTTTTTACGCACAGTCTAAGTGTATCATTCTCCTCTATGCTAGCATGAAAGCTTGCTGACAGTGTCTACTATAGAACATTTTTCTCCTTACTAGACAGGAACATTTGTGTAGGAGGTTTCGGTTATTTTCTCATGTTTGCTGATTCTATTATTTTTTTCTTCTTTATTTTTGGTCAATAATCATTTAATAAGGAGCTATTGTTTTATTGGTTGTAATAAATAAAAACTGTTTGCCTTTGAGAAAAAAGTATCTCATGTCTGTATGCTTTCAGCTCCAGAATATAGCATACACCTAGTCTAAGATATAGTTCAAAAATCTTCGTCACAGAGAGTAGACAGGGAAATTAACCCACTTTTTTCTGCTCTCTATTTTTGCTATTAATTATGCTTTAATCTTAGGGATTTTATACATGTAGAAAATGAAACATGATCATACCCACCTTCTTTTTTATCCTTCCTCCTGCCCTCAAATCCACTCCCACATGGCCCTCTCCAAGCTGGCTTCTCCATTTGTTTGACAATATAGTGAGGTTGATTAGTGCTGCCTATATGCATATAGATAAGGAACCACCCATGGGGGAGAAGTATTCCAGTGATCATAACCTCAGGGGGAAAATTTAGTAATTTTTAGTAAATGACTGCCAATAGCTCCTCAGTAAGGAATTAGGACAAATCCTACTCTCAATTTGCAACCCACAATCCACACCTTAGTTTTATCTGGATAAATTTTGCAGGTCTTGTGTAGTTCACCATAGCTGGTGAGAGTTCATGAGTGAGAGAGCCACATATGTTTAATTCCCAAATTTGCATTTTGAAACACTCTTTATATCACTTGTCTTTTGCCATATATTTGCGTCCTCATCTGTGATCTCTCCTGTGCTTTAGTGGTGGGGATAGGAGGAGGGTGGAGAATAACATGCACTTTTTTTTTAAATGAAAAAAGCATTATTTAGTGGACTCCAAACAAACAAACAAGAAAAAAGCAAAGCATGCCCAAGCTGCAAATCACAGCCACTGAACTGCTTGGGATCAGAAACACCATGGACTGACTCCTTGGATCCCACTCCACCTAGAGGAACACCTGACTCACTCTTGAGGACGTGGGGAGAAAGCTGAATCTGCCAGGAGTGGAGACTGAACTAAGCAATATTGGGACAGTGGGACCATGGGACTGTCTGCTGCCTGCCCAGGGAGGGGATAGGGAGTTGTGGAGAAGAGAGAATGACCTGATGTGGTGGGAGGGAGAAGGGACCTTGAATAAGGATATACAAGGTTAGAAAGTGTGACTTCTTTGTTAATAATAATAATAATAAAAGAAAAAAAAGTTGACAGTATATGAATTCCAAATTACTATATGTTATCTGCATTAAATTTATGGCACATCAAATTAAGGATGGTTTGACATCACTACTTTGTACACTACAGATACGTTTAGAAATATTTCACTATATTGATATCAATTTGGAAAATTATTCATATCTATGAATCTGTTGCAAAATAAATTATGGGAATAGGGTGTGAGTTTTGCATGTGTGATTTGACTTTGTATATGTATTACTTAGAAACTATGAGTTTAATAGAAATAATAGATAAATGGTTGTATATACTAGAAAATGTATTTTTTTTTTATGTGCCACTACTTTGTATGTGATTAGTATCTATTCTTACTCTCATTATAATTGTAATATATTCAGGTGAATTTTGTGTCTCTTCACCCTCTGACCCTTAAAAACAAGCCACATTCATATCCTGTCATATTTCTTGTCTAAGTTTCAACCAAAAGAAATGTGAACTTATTTCCCATACTTTCTGTCATTTCTTACTTTCTTTTTGCATGCCTATTGGACAACAATAGAAAATTCTCTGGAAATCTGCAATAATTCATATAGACCATCTATGGCTGGGCTACTTACAATATACCTTCATGAATGTGTTTATAAGTTGAGATATCTTGTAATTTCTGACTCTATTGTTTACATTCATTAATAGTCAATATAATACACATAACTACAATTGATATCAAATGTTTTCCATGGCATCAAATTAAGCTATTCATTTTTTTCTTTATTATTATTATTATTATAAACAAAGAAGTCACACTTTCTATCCTTGTATATCCTTATTCAAGGTCCCCTCCCTTAATGCACTTAAAATGACTGCATTTGACAGCTTTCTGTTTTAATATTTTACTAGGTACACAAAATTAAAAAAAAAAACTTTTAAATAAAAAAATTCTTTTGAAAAAAAATCTAAAGTTTTCAAGCAACTTCACAAGCATAGCTTATAGCTTTTAGAGGCAGGATATATATATATATATATATATATACACACACACACACACATATATATTATAGTTTTATCAAAAGAAAGAAAAGTTTTTATACTACAAAGATTTATACAAATAACATTCAAATCATTTGGTCTGTGTCTGAGATTTCTATCTACAGTTTACTGCAATGCTATCAAATGAATTTCTGAGTTTATTGACTGGAAGATAATTCTAACATTTTCAAAAACCGTTCTTGTTTCTTGGAGGCCTAAAGGTTTCTGAAGGAAAACAATGGAGAGGTATCGATGGTAGAGAGGAGGTGGGGCAGGGGCTGTGGGAAAGAACGAGGAGAGAGAAGAAGCTATGGGAAAGACATGTTGATGGGAGATAAAACAACAAAAGAATGGGAAAAAGAAGAAAACAGTAAGATTCATGTTAATAAACAGAATATAAGGGAGAAAGAGATGATATGTGACATACTAAGTTGATGTAAACTTTTGCAATTTTTACACTGACATCCACATGGTCAACATAGTATGTGTGTCTATAAATGCATAAACACACACACACACACACACACACACACAAACATGAGAGAGAGACAGAAAGAGAGAGAAATAAAATTAAACATATTCAAAACATTAAAGGAAATAACTTTAGAAATAAAGCAAGATATTTTATAATCTAAAATACACATTAGCTGTTTTAGAAGTTGTAATATGTCTGATACTAAATTAGTAGTTGAAAGAGCAAATAATAATTATAATAATAATGACTGAAGTCCTATAAGGACAAAATAATATTTAAACCAAATAGTTAAAACAAATTGAGAAGTTTACCAAGTTTAAATTCTGAAGATTTAAGAGAATATAATTTTCACCAGAAGGAGGAAAGGAGGAGAATAGATTTAAAAAGTTGAGGATTTTTTCAAAACTAGTTCACAATATTTTGATAGAATCCTCCAGTTTAAAACTTCTGTTTCATTGTTTTATGAGTTGATTTTTCTTGCTTCTTTTTTTTACACTTTTTATTTCATAAAATTTTGAAGAGATAATTGGTATGACATCTCAGTGACTATGCTTCTTTTGTGAACACAAAGTCCACATTGCCATAAAAATTTTGGATATGGCCAGGTCCAGTTAGTGATTGTTCTGTAAGTGCCAGAGGACATGTTAATCAGTCTTCATAGAATCATCACCTTTATTATTCCCATCTGAGTTGTGTAGGAGAAAAGTGATGATAAATCACTTGAGGTAGTCATATCTTTCTAAAGCAGTTTTACATATATAAATATTCAGAAGTTTAGATTTTCACCTAGAGTGAAATAAACTTTACTGTAAGAAATTGAAGTAAGCTGGGTATGGTGGCTTATATCTTTAAACCCAGGAGGCAGAGGAAGGTAAATCTATGAGTTCAGGGTCAGTCTGGTTTAAAATGTGAGTGAAGAGTGAGAGGGTAGGAGAAAGAAAGAAAAAAAGAAAGAAAGAGAGAGAGAGAGAGAGAGAGAGAGAAAGAGAGAGAAGGAGAGAAAGGAAGAAAGAATGAATGAAGAGAAAGAAGGAGGAAGGAAGGAAGGGGAAAAGAAAGTGAAAAACAAAAGAAAGGAAGAAAAAATAAAAAAGGAAAGAAAGAATAAAGGATCTTTTAGAATCATAGAAAGTAGATTACTTTTTTGAGGTTATCGAAAACTTATTATATGAGCTTATTCTGGCCAATAGATAATACCTGAAGGATATGTTGCTAATATTTCCTTGCTTTCAGGATTTGTACATTCACCACGATAACAAAGCAGAAATGACTTTTTAAGGAAATGTACACACATACAAAGAGGGTCCAGAGGTCTTCTTGCTTCACCCACTGGTGTCACAAACACAGAAACCCAGATTAGACGGTGGACAGAGACACTCAAGCATGTTCCCTGCCGTTTTTGTTTTTTGTTTTTTCGTTTTTTGTTTTTTTTTTAACAGAATGGTGATGCTTCTCATCCTTGTTTTTTCTAGTCTAGAAGACATAAAAGTTAGTTTTAAAATTGCCATGTTTGGCACCAAAATAAACACTATGACTGAGTTTTAATGAATGAGATAAGCAATGCTGTATGACCATTCCTATGAACTTTTTTTTCTGAATCAGAAAACCAAATGTTATTATTTTCCCTGTTGTTCATTCAAATAATCACAAATTAATGAAGAAATGTAGCAATTTATGTGCAGCAATGGAGAAATCAACACAAAGAAAGAGCTTGCATAGTTTAATAAACCAAAAGGAAAAAGCTTCCTATGCATAGGTCACTTAATAGTCAAACCAAGGATAGGACTGCTGTTTCTTTCTTACTAACATCTGAGCTAACAAAGCACCTATCTGTCTGCCCACTTGGCTTCCTGTCAGCTTATCTACTTCAGGTAGAAAACTAATCATGTTTCTTACTTACACATATATTTAGAAAAAAGAATTCAACAAATATTGATCACTGCTTTTATCTTTTTAAATCTCCACTCAATGAAACACTAATTGCCTTAGGGAACCTATAAAGCAGAAGTAATGTCTTTTCCCGCCCTTCTTTGTGTTAACTTGTTCATACCTCATAAGCATTTATTTCAATTAGCATAGCTTATTAACTTCAGTCTCTTGTCTTTGGCTTGTTCTCTTAATTTAAATCTTATTCTGTTATGACCCAGAGTTCCCTATGAATACCAATCATTAAATGGCACAATTTTTCCAGCCCTGAACTAGTAAATACAGTGAACATTCAAAGTTGTTTTACTACATGTCTGTCTGCATTTTATGTTCTTTTCTACTGTTATATGACTGCCTCTATCAGCTCCTATATAGACCATAGCAACTGATATTTAGGTATTATTTATATGTCTGCTATTGACTTTAACAGTATTGTATAATAATGTGGTTCTTTCACAGCATACACAAAGTCCATACCTTTACAATAATTTTTCTTTGTTATTTGGAAAATTATGAGAGCTTTCAATGCTCTGCTATTGATGATAGCATCTGAATGTTTATGTCTTCACAAAATGCATGTGATAAAGCTTAATTATTCAAATTGTTAGATCTAGAGAATCTTTGGAAGATATATTATGCATAAGAATAGATTCTCTTTGCACAGTGATATGGTTTACCAGGTTACAGCATGTGCCACAAAGGCTGATCACACAAGATAAAGTCCGATTACACACATGATAAAGCGAAGAAACAAATTTCTAAAAGTTCCCTTTTGAACTCTTCATGTTCACTGTGTCAAATGCCATCCTCACACATAAAATAAATTTTAACTTTAAGAAAAAAATGGAGTTCATCATAAATATGTCTGATCATTTACAAAAGAGACTCTGGAAAGAGCCACCTTGAACCCTCTACCATGTGAGAGGACAAACTGGAAGAGCTGTCTTTGAATCAGAACAAAAAAGCTTTGACTATGTAATGAGAGTTTCAGCATTGATTTCTGATGTTCTCTATGCATTATGATAGTGAAGCACAGACCTTTTGTTGTCTGTAGGCTGATCAGACTGTGCTGTTTTGCCAGAGCAGTACTAATGCACCTCAGGACCCGACAGCCATTCTCACCATCTCTTTTGTAGTATACAGAGATCAACATGAACCTATCCTTCTGCTTCTGTTTTTGATTACAGTGAAATAAGATGGAATTTAGTTTTTCAGTATAAGTCAGATAACATTATGATCTTGTCTTCAGACCTAAAACTTATACTTTTGTGAATTATTTGTACCCTTTTTGTTTCAAGTCATTTTTTACTGAGTAAAACAAAGGAATATAATCATACCATAGAAATATGAAGCCAATAAAAGATGAGCTTATGTTAAACAGGATTCAAAGGGCCAAGAAAGCCATGAGTGGCTGTAGTGGAGTCAGTTATTATAAAAGCATAATGTCTTTTTATCTGGATAATTTTTTACTGTAGGTGAAGGGGGAAGGAGATTGCAAACAAAGATTACGTACATCCAAGTTTATGAAGCAAAGTTCTTAGATTACTTTTTCAAATGTTAATAATGTACATTTAATGTCAAAAAAATGTTTTCTGCAAATTTTCTAGTAGAGAAAATTTTGTAGAAAAGAAATCATTATTTAGAGGGCTAATATTATATGTTTTAATATTATAAATGAATTTGTATATAAACAAGATTTAAAGTTTGGAATCCTTTAAGCATTTTTGTATCTTTAATTGTTTATTATTAAATCATGTAAAAGTTCCCGTTAAATAAATAAAGAAAGAAAAAGAAAGAAAGAAACAACAAGTCTATCCAGTAATTATTCAACATGTTGAGTTTACTAAGTTAATGAGCATTTTAAATAATGGATATGTTTTCATTCCATGCATGAAATGTTGAAATAGATAATTATTTACTTGTTTACCTTGTCACCAGTTTTCTAGTGTTTTGATCAATCTAAACATCTACCCAAACTATTTTCTTTTATCATAAATGAACAGACTATGTCTTCTGTTGCCTTTAGGTGGAGAATAAGTTTGGCGACTCAAATTTCATCTGTTGAGAACAATTTTTTTTAACCACTGTCTGTCAGAGCCCTGTGAGGCAAACTTCAGAATGGGAAATGTTCACTTTCAGACATTTCCACAGTTATGCAACAATATCAGGTGAATTTATATCTATTATCTCTGATGAGCTACTATTGGATCTTTTTTAATACATAAAATTAAAAAGAGTTTCCAATGCAGCTCATTAAATATACCATATATATATATATTATATACACACTCACATATATATCATATAAAATGTATATATATTATGAAAGAAGACTGGAAAAATATTATTGGCATTTTTAACTAATTTAATGCTAATTTTTGTTGGTTCAGGATATATATATATATATATATATATATATATATATATATATATCCTAAGTGGTAGGAAGAAGAGAAGTCAACCTTATAAAATGGTGCAGTTGTAAATTTACAATTGAAAATTAGAGGCAAGAGGATAAGACATTCAAGATTAACACTGTCTACAAATTCCCTTTGAGGCTTGCCTATGTTATTGGTGATACTGTCTCAAAGTTTAGAGACCGAGAAAGACAGAGAGATGACATTTTGATCATTATGATTGCTACTTAATACTATTTCACAGTACAACCTATTATATTATAAATATCAAATTAAATTTCTGGTAGAAAACATTCTATCATTTGTCTTTCATTTATTTCAGTTCCCTTGAGTTCAGGGACAAAATACCTGATAAGGCAAGCTTGAGAAAGAGATAGTTTATTTTGACTCACCACTACAGAGCACAGTTCATAATGACAAACAATAACATGCCAACAGATTCACATAGTGGCCACTCATTCAAAACAGTTTTGAGTCCTGAATCCCTGTTTAGAATATGATATTACCCACATTTAGGTCGAGTCTTTCTCCTTCAGTTAAACTTTTCTGAAATAGTCATTATAGACCCTCTAGTGGTATATTTTCATGTTGATTCTAAAACATCTCAATTATACAGTTTCAGGTACTTTTGGACTAAGAGGACTTTAGGAACCATTCCAAAGATACATGCACTTTCCTACTCAATATGTCTAAAACTTTCCAGAAACCATATAGGTGACTGAGAAACTCTTTGCTAAAAAATGCATGTTAGCATTTAATATCTGTATATATTTAGAGCATGCAGGGAAGACTGCTTATCCCCTTAGCTTCCTTGTTAAAAGCACATTTTGTAATTTGTACATGTTTATGCTAACCATCCCTAGAAAATGCTGCTGCCCTCTATTAATTTATTTAGTGCTCTCCATGGTATTAACCTTCTCCAGTAGTAGGTTCATCACATTTTTTCTAACTTAACATTTAAGAGTGACTGTCTGGGTTTTCTGTTTTTATGAATGGCAATTGGCTCCCTTCATATAATTTTGATACACATTTTCCTTCCATCTATGTGATAATTTGTGTCCATCCCTTGTGCTTTAAGGATAGTAGTAGATCACCTGCACAGCAGTCACATGAGGAACACAGCAGCAGATCATGGGAACACATTTCATATCCTAAGAGAAGAAGGCTTCAGTAACTGACAGAGATCTATGACAACCTGGTAAAGTTTTTATTTTTATCTGTTTTGCGCTAAATCTTTACACTTCCCAAATCATTGTTCTAACATTAACATTAGGAAGTCACAACCATTGTACATTAAACTTGAGTATAATGTAGTAACTTCCATAATTAGACTTTAACTTGTTCTTCAGAATGATTTTGAGACTACATAGTCTAATATTTCTTTTAAGATTGTCATAGAATTCTTATGGGTTTATATTCAAATATGTCTTTTGAATTTAAATTTCTGTGTCCTTTATATTCTTTAAAAAAATACATTTCACTTTGTTGAGCCACTAAATGCTTATTTTATATATATATATATACATATTATTTCTTCTAACTTAATCATAAATAGCCACTTAGAACACAGGGGTTTGAGTTACAGTAATGGGGTAATTACATATATGTATCTAAAAATAATATTACAGTTTAGTAGATTGATCAAGTGAGTAAAAAAAACCTTGCTGCATGTCAGATGCTGAAAGAATACAATGTTTAGATGTTAAGTGGTTGTTTCGAGGTACATTAGTAGAAATAATGAGAATACAAATTGTAAGATTTCAATTGCTCCAAAATGTAAGGTAGAATTTGGTATAAAGTTACGGTGATCACATGAATTTGAAGGCAAAAGGAAGATTTGGATAAGAGACACCAAACATAGTCACAGGGTGTTTTTCATTATGGCAAACATGGAAGGAGGTTGAGGTAGCTGGTCAATGCTAGCAAGTAGAAAGTGATTAGTACTGTTGCTCATCTCACTTTCTGTTATAGAAAGTTTTTTTGACTTGTGTTGGGTTTGGAGGTTTGTGTCTGGCGCGCGTGTGGTGCAGGCGGTTTGGAACTTGATTTGTGTGTTTGTGGCTTTTGTTTTTTAAAAGAAATGAAATTATATGTTTATATATTTTAATATTGTTTGGCCTATGTTTTAAGTATATTATTAGTTAGTTTTTTTTAATTAATTTATTTTTATTAATTTTTTTGTTATGTGGTTTTTAGTCTGTGGCTGGCCAGTACCTCTACATGTTTGTTTTTTTTGGGGGGTCGAGGGCGACTGGCTAACTCCACCCTTCTTTTTATTTGTTTGTGTTTTGATTTTTTATTTATTTTTATGATGTTTTATACAGGCTAAAACAGTTTTTTATTCACAGTACACAGAGAACATTCCACCACAACTTTCATCATAGTCCAGGACACCAGACCAAGAAATGATGTAATACACATTTGAGTGAGTCTCCCAATGATAACTAAGCTAATAAGAAAAAAACCTTCACAGACATAGCTAAAGTCTTGATTCCATATTGGTTTTAAATTTTTCAAGTTGATAATAAGGCTTAATTATCACAACTATCAAATACAACATATAAATGTTATCTGGTATGAGGCATGGTTTGGTAGATGTGGGTTTCCCAGAGCTTCAAAGTCATTATTTCTATAGTTATCTTTATTGTAACATGTGTGACAAAAACCTATCTCTCTGAAGCATGTACTTTTACTCGAATATATAGATTACAAAAATTATACTGTTCAAATCTATCAGGAAGTAGCAAAGTTATCAGCATATTTTAAAATGGTACAAACATGTTCTTCATAATTAGCATATATTCATTGTA
The DNA here is from genome assembly GCA_004025045.1 of Sigmodon hispidus. Lineage (NCBI taxonomy): Eukaryota > Metazoa > Chordata > Mammalia > Rodentia > Cricetidae > Sigmodon > Sigmodon hispidus. Next base: position 10,445 of record PVIH01015048.1, read on the forward strand.
CAAATGATAGATTTTTAGCTCATGATCACCTTGCTTTATCTTCCTTTATCTTATCCTACTGGCTAAGATTTTCTATAAAACTATTCTGCCCTCTAGTCTTATCTAGATACTAATTATGGGAGAAAATTGACAATATTAAAACTCCATAAAATAAATAAAACATATATCTTAAATACTTTTTCTCTATGAATGGATACCTAATCCAGTTTTGTAGGTCGGCTATTGTGAGTAGTGCTTTAGTAAAAAAAAAGAGATACTTGAGTCATTATCAGTTATCTCAGATGACTAAAGCAGAAAACTATCAACAATGAATCACATGTCTAAAGTAAATTCTCTTGGAAAAAAGCAAAAGGTCAAATCACACAAAGTCTCAATAAATAGAAGAGGAGGTGAATAAAAAGTTCCAGGCCTAGTCAATTACGTATTCACAATTGATAACAACTGAGAGAGGAAGAATCAGTTGTCTTAAATATTTTAATCACACTCCAAGGTGAACCTCATACACAGACACAGTTGGCCAACGCAAACTGAATAAATACCTGGTTGCTGGTGTTCTGCTGAGAAAGCATCAAGTTGGGTGCATGAGAAAGTACGGGTGGAAAAGGGTAAACAATGGTTGAATATACTGTGTGAGTTTCACAAAAACAAATAAAAATGTTTAAAATATAAAAATAAATTAAATACTTTTAATATGAAATAATTGTAGAAGTTACTAAAAATTTATTTTTAAATATTATATTTAAGATTTTATATCAAGGAAAATAAAGTTTTTATCCTTTCAGTTTTAAGAGAATCTTATTTTATGTGGAAACAAATCAATTTAGAGTCAGGGTTTTTTGATGCACTTCTATTAGGATTTTAAAGAGAGATATATTCAAAATAGCTAATCCTCATTATAAGAATGTAAGTATTACAGGTAAAAAGTTTAGAAAACTGTATTTATTTGATCAGGCCATTTTTTTCTATTTGCATGTGTTATGTAATATCATATGCACAGATTTAAGAATTATTTCTGACATATTTATAAAGTTGTTACTTATTAATTCAAGCTTCAGTGAAATGAAAACTTGGTTTAGGACTTAGCCTGAAAAGTGGATGTATTCTCAACTGTCCCTCAAGCTACAATTTTCAGTTCCCAAGAGGAAAGCTCACTCTTTCGACCTAGTTACTGGTGAGAAACAAGAAATTATTAATGTAGTTGCCAATAGGGATGTTTAAAATATCAGTTTAACATTTTACTTTAGGGCTTTTACATAAATGAAAATATATAAATCAAAATCATGTTATTCTTATAATTAAAACTAAAGTAGAATTTTATGATACTTTTTATGGTGTACTAAGTACTCTTTATTTACAGTAAGTATGATATATAAATATTAGTGTAAGAATATTAATATACTTAAATACTTTGAAATAAATATATTATAAATATGCATGTTTTGGTTAAATAATAACCCTCACTGTAGGATCAGGATTTTCAAAATTGTCACCATAATGCAGAACATTCACAACTTCTTAGAACATTTAACTTCCACAGTAATCACATTATTTTTAATATTTGCAATTCATTTGTATCATCTGGTGCCAAAGATATACTTCATAGATCAGACATTTAAAGTCTAGATCATGCCCTAGCTGAAAATAAAAGCTCTAAGAAAGTTTTCCATGTTTAATGGAAATCATAAGCTTTCATAATGAAATGTGGCCCTATTCATACACATGCATAGGAGCCTTATCATAGCATTATATTTGCATAGAAAATTCAACATCTTTTACTCACTACATTTTCTGTTCAAAGAGTTTAATATGATAGTCACAGACAATAAGCTAGTGGAATATACATTTTACTGAACAGTTTTTCCATTATTAATAAAAATGTTTCATGCAAAGCATATTTTGGAAATTTAAGAGCCCTCCCATTCAGTTTTCCACTGTTTATCTTGGTAAAGCCAACTTCATTTTAAAAAAAAATATTACCTTTACCTATTTCACACAAATATATCACAGATGTTTCAATGCCTACCATTTTTATTAAATGATCATAAAATTCATGTGATAAAAAAATCTGGATACTCATGGAGAAATATGGCTGATTTTTAAAAAACTGTTAACTTGCATTGTTATAGCAGTCTAACTGGATACTTTGATTGACATTCTCCAGGAAGAGTTTCTGAAAATAATAATTGGATATCTGTACTCTGGTTCTCTCAGAGCTGTTAGCTTTTTTTTTTTTTTTAATTTTATCAGTTTGACATTTTGAAAAATTCTACTGTCTTTTGTATAAGAAAGAAGTGAAAGTTTGTGGACACAAGGGCAACTTTTTTGTGAAATCTGCCAATTAAATAAACAACTGAGATCAGAATAAGCATGGCTTATGACACATTAAATGGATGAAAGAAGCAAGGAATCAAAGGTATGAACAAGTGTCTCCCAGATCCAAGAAAGCAACTTATTATGGGAGACATGAAATGTCTTTTGTCTGGTCTCTGTTTTGCAGTTAGTTTTTCTTTGTGTAATAAACATTTCTATGTATCTGTATGATATTACTGAATGTCAGTTACAATAATTGTAATTAATATAATATAACTGGTATAGTTTCTTAAAAATTACTACACCAATTTTAAAAATCTGAGTCTGTGATATATTAATTTTATCTAAAGTTAAAACTCAAACTCAGTAATTGTGTCCAAAGCATATGCACTTTAGTAAAATTGAAGCCTAATTATGAAAATAAAGATATAAAAATTATAATAGTTCTACTCTCAAATTTTCTAACCTCAAGCAGAGAGAATAAATGCACTAGCAGATTTACAACAGGTGGTAAATTTATGCTCTTTTAAGGTAAATACTGAAGTACATAAAAAAGAGAATGGAGAAGATAATTACATAACATCTATAAAATTTAAAACATTTAACCATTACACAGTAGTGATGCTTTCATTACAAACATGGATGTTGTATTTTTAGCCAAATCTTACATTTAATATTTTTATGGTTGAATTAATAATACTCATAGGTTGATTTAAAAAGAAAAAAATCTTTAAAATTGGATATTTTTATTTCAGCCTTAAATCTCTTTGATCAATGATCATGTTTTTGTTTGTCTGTTTTGCTGGCTATAATAATTAGAAATGTTGATTTATATTTATCTATCCAGTTTTGTACACAGAGAAATGCAATACTGTTAGAGAATTCTCAATGTAACTGAGTTTCATAAAGAAATAGGGCATCGTTACTTAACAATTTTTTCCTCTGACAAAGTTACTTATTTTCTTTTAAATTAATGAAGTTATAGTCTTAAATCATTCTTCTACTTTTATTCTATTGACCAGAGTCAGTTTGAGATCACTTATTTTTTTTAAAATATCGATAAAGCAATACTAAGAAAGCAGAGGAATGATCACATCCATATTGCAATATGTTAAGCTAAAGCATACTACACCTTCCATTATCTTAAATATGGAAGTTTACATTTCCAGTCCTGATATTTTAAGTATTTGTTATTTTATAAACTTCCCTATATCAATTCTTAGCCTAATTCATTGACATAACAAAAAATGCCTTGTGCTATATTTATCCACTACTGTTTCTACCAAATACCACAAAACAAACAATAAATTGTATATTTAACTCAAATTCCAACACAGTTAGAGGAAAAACGATATTGAAGTGTGTTTTTGTCCTTTAATAATGTCTAGGGAAACTGACCTTCAAAGAACCCTAAGTACCACAATAAACACACCATTTTTGAATACATGATTGAGGTGACTTTGATGTAAACCACTTTCTGTACATGCCACATAAGAGAGAAATACACATCAGTTATTTTTTAATTAATTAATATGATAGATGCTTTTAAAAATTGGTTTTAATATTCAATGCTCTTGGTTATTTTTGATGTTGTTATTGTTGAGGCATCAAGTGAGTCTTAAGGAAATTAAAATATAACTAAGCATTCCAACATTTATATTTTCCTTCCAATATTTTACATATTATTTCCATGTGAATTTATTTTCTCCACAAACATTTAATTTAAATATTTGCAAGTTATTTAAATTTTTAACTGGAGTATTTAGCCTCTCCAGTGGCTAGCTAAGTATTCATTAAACAATACATCTCATTTTACAAATCTGCCTTAATTCCAAGTTAATATCAATTATTTTTCTTAGTTCAGTCTACATAAGGTACTTATAACTGATTTAAGAATCATATACAATTTCATAGTACTAATAATAATGAGTATTATTTTGTTCAATTATTCACGGTTTTTTGTAGTTTCCTAGCAAAAGCTTCCAATATCATTTTGATATAAACAAGTGGCACCCTAGCAAACTATGAGTGAACAATAGAGTTTTAAGGAGACTTTCACTGTCTCTGCACATTCAGGATGTACCTGTGTGCCCAAGCCATCTACTTTCTTATGGATAAGATCAGAAAGCTTGGTCTTTATGATGCTAGACTGGGAAATGTGGACAAAATGAATGAGCAACTCATACCTGCCCCTTCAAATATTCACTCAAGGTGTGCTGCACAGACTGTGTTTTCTCTGTCTGGCTAATTCATTCTCTGTTGTAAAATCTAGAAAAAAAAAGGATGAATCATCTGCAATATAATATGTGTCCATTTTCCTAGTATCAAACTCAATGTTCAGAAATTGTTGTGGGTTGGTAGATTAGCCTTTGCCTGTATACCGAGCTTTTTTTGGCCACAGAAACAAATTATTCTAACCAATGTAAATAGTAAGACATAAGATCTTTAAGTGTGATATTTTCTTAGAAATGCAACATTTATTAAAAATAAATGCATCCTCTTCCAGATATTAACCCAGAAATCACAAGTGGTTTATTTCAGTTGATGATGTCACATAGGACATTTTACATCTGAAAAAGAGATTGGATTTTTTTTAAAAATTTTCTAATTTTAAGGGATGTGATCAGGTAATTTATCTTATTTTAGCTGACAGATTGTACAGAATAGAACCCTGATATGCTGTCATTTTCTAGAAAATTATCTTAAAATTCTGTAATTCATAGGTCTAAGGGGAAAATATCATTAGTTATAATTTAATATGTTAATTATCTTGTATGTTCCCTACATATGCACTTCTCAGAATATATTTGATGCTCAGCCCTTTCTGGTTACTCTGATTCTGGTTCATGTCTGACTTGATGAAAATGTGAAGTCTTCGAGGTTCTAACTTTGAGTTTTATGACTAGCTAAAGTGAGACAAATTTTGTAGTTATTTTTCAATATAGGTAGAGCCTATGATTCTGTATCAGGTTTCCAAGGCAGAAACTGAAAGTTGTGGTTGTTATAACTGAAAAAGTAAAGATGGAATATTTTGCTACATGTTCCTATAAACAAATCATCCTTTCAATTAAGTGTTATGACAGATATAGAATATATTTTACTGTATCACATTGTGAATTCTATTGTTTGCCTCATCATTCCATAAAAAATACATTCTTAAACTCTGTATGGTGTTTATGCCTACAATGCCTATATTCAAAAATCCTAGATAATATTATCATTGTAAGTTCAAGGCTTTTCCGGCTCCATATGGTGAGTTCCTGGACAGACTGAATTACGAATTGAGACCCTGTCTCAAAAACAAACACAAATGAAAGTGAATATTTTTATAAGGTATTCTTTCATAAAGAATCAGCTTTTCCCCGACTATTCCAGAGTTCTGAGTACAAATGACAGCCCCTCTCATCAATGTTAAATTTCCCATACAGTTGCTCAGAATGTCAGTATGTGCAATCATTTAATTCTGTTTCTGTCTCCTTCTACTGAGACAAACAAAGCAGAAAACCTAGCATCATTTTACCTGATGGTTCGCTGACAATTCTTTGAATCTCAGATGGCACAGTCTGCAAAGGCAGATGTTTTTATTTCTTGTACAGGGAAAGAAAAAATATCTTTAAAGCCTAAATTTGTTTTTATGTAATTTAGTCAATGTTCCATGGGAAAAAAAAATACTTATATTCTCTGAAGATAGGCAAAGGGCATAGCTTATCTGGTGCCCAATGCTAAGTGCTGAGATGTGCACCTTGATGAACCTCTTTGTCAGGGATTCTAGGGACTGGAGAGCGGTTAAGAGCAATGATTGTTCTTCCAGGGAACCTGAATTCTCAGCATCCACATGACAGATAACAACTGTCTGTAATTCCAAGATTTGACACCCTTACACAATTATACTTGCAGGCAAAACACAAATTCACATAAAAATAAATATTTTTAAAAGAAGAAAAGTTAAAATTTTACTTAAAGAATTAAAGGATAATGCTTAAAATATGAAGGATCTCATCAACAAATAACATTTATATCTCAAAATATCCACTCATGATTCTTCCACCTCTTCTCTAGTTAGTATAGTCTCTGAGAATTTTGTTTGATAGTTCTTTAACCAAAATATAAATTACAAAGAATTGCTATTATAATTACACCATAAATTTTAATTACTTTTAACTAATTTTGTACACACATTGTCTTCCTTTGAAAACATAATAGCAATTCATTATATACAAGGAAATACTGTTGCGTGGAAAACCAACTTTGGTAACAATAAATTGAGGTATGTTTGAGGAAAGTAAGCTCTTTGCTGGATCCGGTTTTTTTTTTTTTTTTTTTTTTTTTCTAAAGTACAAGTATTTTTTTTTAACTTTATTTTCTAAATAAATAAATAAATAAGATGGAGTAGCAACGAAAAAAAAAAGAAATATGTTATAATGGCATTGTATACAATGAATAGTGTTGAGATCGAATGAATAGCAGAAAACTATATTAAATATGCTTTTCAGATCCCAAGCTGTTCAGTGGTTGAGGTTCACAACTTGGATTTTTGTTTCCTTTTTTTAAGTTCACTAATGAGTGAGTACATCCCCTGCTTACCTTTCTGGGTTTGTGATATTTCGCTCAGAAGAATATTCTCCAATTCCATCCATTTGCCTGCAATTTTAGAATATTTTTTTCTTACTGCTGAGTAGTGCCCCATTGTGTAGACCACAGTTTGTTAATCCATTCCTCAGTTGAGGGGCATCTAGGTTGTTTCCAGGTTCTTGCTATTACAAATAATGCTGCTATGAACATAGTTGAGTTTGCCTTTGGAGTGCAAATGTGCTTCTTTAGGGTATACACCCAGAAGTGGTATTGCTGGATCCTTGGGGAGATTGATTCCCAGTTCTCTGAGAAATTGCCATACTGCATTCCAGAGAGGCTGAACAAGATTAAACTCCCACCAACAATGGAGGAGTGTTCCCCTTGCTCTGCATCCTCTCCAGCATATGTTGTCACCTATGTTTTTAATCTTAGCCTTTCTGACAAGTGTAAGGTGGTATCTCAAAGTTGTTTTGATTTGCATTTCTTTGATGGCTAAAGATGTTGAGAACTTTTTCATGGGCCTTTCATCCATTTGTAATTCTGCTGAGAAATCCCTTTTTAGTTCTGAATCCCATTTTTTAACTGGGTTATAAAGGGTTTTAGGCTCTAGTTTCTTGAGTTCTTTATATATTTTAGAGATCAGTCCTCTGTCACTTGTAGGGTTGGTAAAAATCTTTCCCCATTCTGTGGGCTGTCGTTTTGTTTTATTGATTGTGTCCTTGGCCTTACAGAAGCTTCTCAGTTTCAGGAGGTCACACTTAGTGATTGTTGTTTTTAGTGTCTATGGTACTGGTATTATATTTAGGAAGTGGTCACCTGTACTAATGCATTGGAGTGTATTTCCCACTTCCTTTTCTATCAAGTTCAGTGTAGCTTGGTTTATGTTGAGATCTTTGATCTACTTAGATTTGAGTTTTGTGCAGTGTAATAGGTTTGGATCTATTTGCATTTTATACACAATACCATGCAGTGACAACATCATTTGTTGAAGATACTATCTTTTTTCCATTGAATATTTTGGGCATCTTTGTCAAAAATCAGATGTTCATAGGTGTGTGGCTTAATGTCAGAGTTTTCAATTTGCTTCTATTGATCAACAAGTCTGTTTTTATGCCAGTACCAGGTTGTTTTTATTACTGTAGCTCTATAGCATAACTTGAAGTCAGGGATGGTGATGCCTCCTGAGATTCTTTTGCTGAGCAAAATTGTTTTGGCAATCCTGGCTTTCCTGTTATTCTAAATAAAATTGAGTATTATTTTCTCAAGGTCCATAAAATACTGTATTGGGATTTTTATGGGAAGTGCATTGAATCTGTAGATTGCTTTTGGTAGAATTGCTATTTTTACTATGTTGATCATGCCTATCAAGGAGCATGGGAGATCTTTACATTTTCTGATATCCTCTTCAATTTCTTTTTTTAGTGATTTAAAATTTTTGTCAAATAGATCTGTTACTTCTTTGGTCATAGTTACTCCAAGGTATTTAATGCTATTTGCAGCTATTATAAAAGATGATGTTTCCTTTACTTCCTTTTTGGCCCTTTTATCTTTAGTGTATAGGAGGGCTACTGATTTCTTCGAGTTAATCTTGTTTCCTGCTACATTGCTGAAGGTGTTTATCAGCTGTAGACATTCCCTGGTAGAATTTTGTGGGTCACTTATGTATACAATCATATCATCTGCAAATAGAGATAGTTTTCCTTCTTCTTTTTCAATATGTATCCCTAATTTCCATTTGTTCTCTTATTGCTTTAGCTAAAACTTTGAGAACTATGTTGAATACATAAGGGGAGAGGGGACAGCCTTGTCTAGTTCCTGATTTTAGTGAGATTGCTTTGAGTTTCTCTCCATTTAGTTTGATGTTGGCTTTCATGTTGGTTCCACTTTCTACCCGTACTATGTGTAACTAATTTTAAATGGTTTAGACACTTCTCTGGGACATAGAAAGAGTAGGGAAGATAATCTCATCTAACTAATACACAGCGTTATTACAAGAAGTGTTGTTCTGATTATTAAACTGTGATGATACAAGTCTCACTGAGATGCACACAAGACATAGTGCTGATATGGTTTAGGAAAGTGGTAAGAAAGATGATTAAAGGTGTCTAGCTCATAGAAGTGGTCTTTCTAGAAATTAAACCTAGTACATTATTCAAGGTACTCAAGTGTGCTTCCAGTGAGTTATAGCCTTAGTAGCAAACTAAGAAATGGTGACTCGTAAGATATCAAACAGAACCTATTGTAGAAAGTGTCTGTTCCCATCCAGGCCAGAGGTTCTGACCCACCACAACCACTTTTACTTCCCAAAATGACTCAGATGTTTATATAATTTCATCCTGTTTGTCCTATGTTGCAGGCACATTGCTAGCTTGCTCTTTCATCTTAATTCAACCCATTTCCATTAATCTACCTGACCACATGGCCATGGCCCAGTTCACATGGGTCCCTCACATGTTTCTTCTCTTGTGGCTGGGTGGAGTCTGAGTGACTCCACACTCCTCCTATCTGAACCTCAATTTCCGTGCCTAATTCTATGGTGCCTGGCCATGACCAAAATAATTTTTATTTAAAGAATGACTTTCAAAGCGTACAGAGGAACATTCCTACCACAAGGACCATAATAAGGAAGAGTGAGAGGGTAAAAATAAATAATACTAAAGATGGTTTAAAAGGCCATAGGTATAAATTATTTTATTTTCATTTGAAATACATATAATATATAGAACTATATACTGATATATACATGTATGCATTTAAACATATATACACATGTACATATACACATACAAATACATATAAATAAATGTAATATTACTTGGATAGATAATACTACTACCAAGTACTAAACAAAATTCCCAATGCTAGGAATAGAAAATCTTCCTTTAAATTGTTAGTCAGGGGAATACATGTGATGTACAGAACAACATAAGCTATTGTCACTGCTTTTTATTTTTGACTTTAATATAAAGTAAAATGCATTTGCTTAAGAAACCATAAACCTGACATAGGACTTGGATGAATTGAACTAAAACTGATCTGGATGCATTCTCCTTGAGAGTAATCACAGGTTTTATGCAAGTTGCTTAGAGAAAAATACAGAAGTCATATCAACCATTAAAGTCTAAGAACTGTGGCAATGGCCAGCATGGCAAGATACTCTCAATGAATTAACATTTTTACTATTTTACTTAGGCATAATCAGCAGCTGCATAATTATATTTATTATCCATTCAATAGATGAGAATTTATGCCTGGCATTATAAACCTAGTCACCAATCTCTGAAAAGTGAGATTATGAATCTTATAAAAGATTCTATTCATGCCATTTTTCTACACTAATAAAATTTTTATCAGCATTCTAAATACTGAAATCTACAGACAGTATAGCTCTTGTACCTCATTGACTCTTCTTGTGGCAGATAAAATTGTCATAGCTATAGCTTGTCAAAATGCATAAAACAACACACTATGAGGTATCCAGATCCATTTAATTTTTTTTGCAACTCCTATGAAACTAGGAAACAATGTCAAAGACAAGGTAGAGAGACTGTTAAAGCCATAAGACTAGAAATTTTTTGTGAGATGCTATTTTTGGTACATGACAAGGAAACAATACCCTTAATATCTCAACAGTATGATTGTCTAAATAAGACCATAATAATGACAATAAAAGTTAACTTGGGAATTCCACTGTTTTGTCTTGCATTACTAAGATAAAGGGACAGTGCTGACTTCAGATAAAGAAAGAATCACCCTTATCCTGGTAAGAGGGCCCTTATATGTGATCCACCTTTAAATGACCAACCCTAATTACAGGTGGCAAACAGTCAATGGACTAAGCAGGATAGACAAAGATGAGATATATATTAACATGAAGATTGTGGGAATGGAGATGGAGATGGCAATAATGAAGGTTACAGAGATTAAGGAGGGGGAATGGAGTTAGAGGTGGGGATGAAGATGATAGATGAGATATAGATGGAAATGAATATGGCAGAAATGGAATGGATGTTGAGGTGCAGATAATAGAAACAGAGATGTAAATAGATATGATAGAGATAGGAATTGAATAAGAGATGGGATGAGAATAAGGACAGAGATTGATAAAATACAGATGTGATTGCTTGACTATTTGCGCATTTAAAGAAGCTGATAATATAAAATAGAAGATCTATTATGGAAGTAGCTGTAAAGGGAAGGGTGAGAGGTAGAAAGGTAGAAATTGTATAAATATTATTTTATATTGTGTGTGTGTAAAATTCTCAAAAATGTAATAAAATTTAAAAAAAGGAAAATTTGGAAAGCATCATCATTCATCAAGAGACAAGACCATTTGGAAGATCTAGCTTCAGGAATAGACACTGTCCTGGCTGGTTTGTGTGTCAACATGACACAAGCTAGAGTCATCAGAAGAAGGAGATGCAGTGGAGCAAATGCCTCAGTGAGATCCAAGTGTCAATCATTTTTTGTCTAGTGAAAAATTGGTGAGTACCTTGGGTTGTTGTTCTTGTGGGCTGAGCAAGCCATGGGTAACAAGCCAATCAACATCACCTTACTGCAGCCTCTACATCAACTCCTACCTCCAGGATTCTGCCCTGTTTTAGTTCCTGTCTTCTGGAAACAGGAAGAACAGAGCAGAGATTTCAGAGCCTGTGAGATGAGAAGAGAAGAGATGCCAGAGAGAGCCAGGTGAGTCACCACCATAAGCAGTGGAAAGAAGCTGAAATGCTGCTATAAGAAAAGATTCCAAGTCGCATGGCTGATCATGATAAGAATCATGGGTTGGTTTAAGGGTAAAGAGTTAGATAGCTATATGCCTGGGCCATAGGCTAATCAGCATAAAATTAATGTATGCACAAATGAACAATAGCACAGGAAAAGGCTAAAAGAAATTAAAATGAGAAATGACATAGACAAATAATGTTATTCAGTGATGATAGATTGTATACATATTTCTCTAATTACTATTACCATCAGATAAGTCACAGATGTGACAAACACTACTACAGAATGACAGAATGGAATATCAATTTATTCAAAAGTAATTTTTAAATGTGCCAAAAGTAAAATACATGATGATAACAAAATTTAAAAACCTGTCTATTACATCTTTAAACAAATGATCTGATCAGGTCATTATTTAGATGTAAAATATCTCTATAATGGACATTCTTAACTAATGAAGAACATACTAGAAGATATTTATTTTCATCATGATGCAATAGATAAATATGTATTGTGTCAGAGATAGAAGCAAGATAGTATCCTGTGTGGTTACTTGCTTATATTTGATCCATTAGAAAGATGTTTATGACATATAATTTGATTTTTAAAATCTAACTTTCTTCAATTTTCTTAATTATATGTCCCTGTAATCATATGTAAAGAAATATTAATTTTAAAATCTTTTAAGTGTGTCTAAACATAAGATGAACAAAAACAGCAATGGACAGATCAAATTAGATGAAGGAAATATCATGAATTCTCAAAATAACACAAAAAACTACATGCAATTTAGGAATGCTGGGCATGGGAGAAATTTGTCTTATAAAGCTTGCCTTAAGATCAGAGAACAGAGCTAACAGTAGTTAACCATAAAGGCCAAGCAATGATGACACACATCTTTAATTCCAGAACTTTGGAGAAGTAAGTAAGAAGTTCAAAATTTCAAGGGCACCTTGGGCTAGAAGAGGTTTATCCAGTCCAAAAGAGAAACAGAAACAGGTGGTGGACGTTTCTGTCTTTAATTCCAGTACTTGGCATCTCATGCCTTTGATTCCAATACTTGGGAGTCACACACCTTTAATATCAGTAGTAGGGATGTGGAGACAGGAAGTGATCTGGCTGGGTAGAGAGAGGAATATAAGACAGAGACAGAAACTCAGCTCCATTCAGGCTGAAGAGTCCTGTGGCTGTGGTTTGATCCTCTATCTCTCTGATATTTCAGCATTTACTCCCATATCTGGCTAAGGGTTTTTATTATTAAGATCAATTAGGATTTGTGCTACATCTGGCTCAAAACATGGAGCTTGAACCAAGAGCCTGAGATTAAGAGTCTTATGTTCCATCAACGCCAAGAGTGTGCTCTCTTTAAATTCCTGTCCTGACTTTCTTCAGTAATGAGAAGAAAATTTGCTGTTTTACTCCCTAAGTTGCTTTTTGAGCATCGTATTCTGTAGGAACAATAAAAATCATAACTTTAATTATTATCCAATAGAAACCCTAACTTATTTATTAAGCTAAATTGACACCAGCATAATGGGAAATTGCTGTGACAGACTAGATCATATTTTGGGGAGAACAGTGGAAGAACTTTGGGATTTTGGCTAGAAAAACAATTGACTATTACAGGATTTGTAGAATGTTCTTGGAATATAAAAATGGTAAGAGCAGCAATGCAGAGGATGAAGGCCTGGCTTGTGAAGTTTCCGAGGGAAGTTTAAAGACTGTATCAGGGCCATTTGCTATTTTGAATTAAAATCCTGTAGTTCTGGTTATCTGGGCCTAAAGAATCAGCTGTGATTAACACAAAACACAAACTACTAAACCAAAATTTTTCTTTCCTGGGATTCTTGATACTTGTCAGCTTGGGCTATCGGGCCAGTGTGACCATAGGACTGTCTGCTCCCTGCCAAGGGAGGGGATGGGGAGTTGCAGAGAAGAAAAATGATCAGATGTGGTGGGAGGGGGAAGAGACCTTCAATAAGGATATACAGGGATGGAAAAAAAAATTCAGAGGGAAAGCTGAACAAAAAGAAAATATATGTGTAGTAATCTTATTTGCATTTCCACCCTTGATAAGCCATGCTTATGATTATTATCCTCTGTATAGTTATTGTTAACTCTTCGGCATTTTTAAATTCTTTTTACTGTTTTTTTGATAAATACAAAATAAAGAAGGAAAAAAAAAGAAATTAGACGTAATTAAAAAGAGACCAGCATTACTAAGGTAAAATGTGAAAAGTGTTTCTTGAGAGCATACAGAAGCTACATTATAGAAGTAGCCACAGTTATATCTTGTGCTGGCAGCTGAACTTGGTAATGCATAAGAATCACCCGAGTGGTACTGGTTTTAAGATATGAAGGAGTCATGGACAGTAGCTGAGGTTTGTTACTCTAAGAGGACAGAAAAGGCTATTGGCGAAGGTGCAGCTTCAGTAGCATTTGAAGGCCCGGGACTGTAGGGGTCATGTAAAGAAACTGAGGCTCAGCACCATGAAGAGATCCTATGAGAGGCTATTGGGCAAAAATGCAGGCCAGTTGCAGTAAGGGACCCAATCATTTTGGAGATACCAGTGTCATGGAATGACTACCAAAAAAGAACCAACTATGGAGTGGAGCAAGCCAGAGCTTCAAAGACAAGCTGGGTGTGCTGCAGAGGGTGGAGCCAAAGAAGTGACCCAAGTCCTTTGTATAGGCTTAGAAGATGGTAAGTGAATTTCAGATAACTGGACATTGAATTAATTATACTTTTGAAGTTTAATTTTGCTTGGTTCAGAAAGTAATGATGTCTTGATGTTTTCCTCTTGAAGAAGATATTTAGTTTTTATTTTAAAGGAGCCCACAGATGGAAGAGTTGAATTTTTATGAGATTAGTCATTTTAAAGGAACTGAAATTGTTTTAATTTTTTTTAAAATTTTTTATTATGAATAAAGTCATAATTTTTATTCATGTATACCCTTGTTCAAAGTCTCTTCACCATGTTTGAATTTGTAAAGACTGGTGTTTCTAAAGTTATTTAAGATTTTAATATGAGATCTTGGAGATGGAAAAGAGAGAAAGGGTTGTGGCTTAATAGTGGTATGTTTGTGTCAAGTTGAGAAGAGTTCAGTTGTATTAGCTGATTTTGTGTGTCAACTTAACACAAGCTAGTCATCAAAAACTGAATACCAGTTGAGCAAATGCCCTGATGAAATCCAGATGTAGGACATTTTCTCATTTAGTGATCAATGCGTGAGGGCTCAGCTCAGTGTGGGTTGTACAATTCCTGTGCTGGTGATCTTGGGTTCTATAGGAAGACTGGTTGAGCACACCGTGGGAAACAAGCCAGTAAGCAGCTCCCCTCCAAGGTTTTTGCATTAGTCTTTTCCTCCAAAGAAGAGCTCACTAACTGATTATCCAATGCTAAATGGTAAATTTAAAATCATATATGTTCAAGTAACACTGAGCTGACTGGGCACGTTACATTTAGAAATATATAGTATGAAACACCAACTAATGAAAAATAAGTCAATGGGATTGTAAAAAAAAAGTTGACATATGGAAAAGGTTAACAGTAAGTAAGTGAAGAGGAAAATTTGTGATATTACTTTTTAATCTCAAAAATAAAATAATCAAAAATATATTTAAAATTTCACAGCAAAGTTGAAAAATTATAGGGCCACATTATACAAAATCTACTTTGTACTATTCTCTATGTACATTCAAGTCAAATGCAAAAGTCATACTATTAAAGGAATATTTTCCAGAAAGTAAGTCGTGGTTGTGAAACTGTGCAATAGACTTAAAGATGTGAATATTTAGGTATTTTGCTGTTTTAAACGTGTACCTGATGCCTTAGCTAGCAGTTGAGAAAGTATTTTTCTATTTTTTAATTTTCTTTTGGAAATGCTTTAATACTATTAGATTTTACATGAAAAATTTCCAGCTGTTCAATTTTAATTTCACAAAAATCTCATGTAATAAATAAATACATCAAGAAAACAAATGAATACATAATTTCAAAATTGAGATACTTTATCATATGAATGTGAAAATCAACAGGTTTTGAGTTTTCCTCTCTTCATAGATAGCTGCTAAGAAGATCACAGAAAAGGTAGACAGCAGTAATATCTATAGCAGAATGACCTATTATCAGGAGCTATAGACTCAGATTAATGTGGGTGCTCTGCCTGAAACACAGCTAATTTTAATTTGGTTACATTACCATAAATCCCACTAGGACAAATGGTATTATTTGTACTTTCTGCTGTTCAGCATTCACATAACTCTAACTCTGCCTGAAACATTGCTGAGCACAACAGCTGCTGATTCTTACCTATGGAATTGAGTAAAACCAGGAGGAGATAAATCAGAAAAATTAATCTAAGTACACTTGTCTTTTTGAAATGTAGTACTTTAAAATATAATTATAGAAACTAATTACCATGCTATATTTAGAAAGTATATCACATCTCTAGGTGTCAAGTTCCTCTGCTTGTTGCAGTAGTGTTCTGAAGTATTTAATGTTGCATCATTTATTTAGTCCAGTTTGTGAATTTCTTTATTATTTCCAAAGAAATTAATTAGTGTATTGGAAGGAGAGTAAGATGAGAGAAAATTTTTCACTAAAAGATATTATTTTTGAAATATCGACCTGCTTTTGTTATTATTAACAAATCAAAATACCAAAAATAAAATGATAAAACCAAAGCAACACTTATTTTGGCTGAGAGATACACCTTCCATGTAGAGCTTTGTGCAGTGCTCTCAGTAACTCTGAAGAATACACATGATTGTTTCACCTTTCATGAAAGAAAATGTAGATTTAAAAAGGGTGTAAACAGTTTTGCTGCAGACAATTAAGTCTTCTCAATTGGTAAGGTAAATATAGGATTTTAATATTGTAAACTTAATCATTACCAATATTTATGAATATTCATGGTATCTCTACTTAGTTTTCAGTAAATTTAAATTCTTTTACATTTTAAATATTAATAAAATGAAATAAAAACAATGTTTGTGGAATTTTAATACTTTAAATGTTAAAATAAGAATTTTGAACATTTTTCAAATATTTCTCATTTAAATAGATAAAAGGTATCAATTATTAATATATATTTGTTTCAGTTTTAAAATCATAGCATTATAGTTAGGGTAATCAGGAGGTATCTGTTCCACAATAAATAAGGACAATTTGTCTTATGAACAAGGTGTCCTCTTTTTACAAGACGAATTAATGAAGAAGCTAAGAAGAAATTCAAATTCTAAAGTTGTTTGGCTTAGATTTGGGGCTCCAGGAATTAAAGGGAAGTATAAGGAGAGTCTGCTCGTGGATGTACAAGGTAGAATAGACAATAGGATGACTATCTCTTCACACCAGGATCTCAGGATTTGGCTGTAAGTATGTATTTACAGATCCTAGACATTCACATGAGTGTTGATAAGAGCACTGATTATGAAAAGCTCTATTCTGAGACTACTGGAATCTACCTTATATTTGGGGATGCTGGCCTCTATAACTATAACACAGTCTTTTATGGTGTTAGGTTTTGTTACCAGGAAAATTATGACAGTTTTGTTGTTACTGCTGTTGTTTTCAAGCTAGTATTTGGTCAGTAGATCTTTTGAACTTTTAACAATGTTATATTTTCACAGACATCTCAGCACTTCTGTTTTTAGACATATGACAGGAATGCATTGCTCTGAAAATTACATGAGGTTGTGCCTTACCTTAGGTAAATACGCACATGAACACAAGTAACAGTGTCAAATTTATGAGACCATTAAAATTAACACTGATTCACCATGTACTCTGCTTCATAAAATTATCAATATGAAATATATCACATTAAAATCTCCAGACCTCCCTTAATCTTTATGCAGGAAGCATAGAAAAAGTGGATGAGGGGGAAGAGAAAAAGAAGGAGGAGAAAGAGAAGTGGGAAGCAAAGGGGAAATAAGCGGGAGACAGATTCTTTGTTAAGCTTTAGCTGGATTGTCAGCTTTTGTTTCTGGAGAACAATAAATCTATCCTGAATAATGCACCAATACTGTCAATACAAAAATACATCCATGTTAACAATGAGATGTTCACATGTGACTTTATATCTAAGGTCATGAAGAAATAAAAACTATTTGTTCAACATTTCAAAGTTAAAATAGACCTAAAATTGTGTGTGTATACCTATGTGTATTGGGTATTTCACATTTTAAAAACACATTGAAACAGTTCCCATAGAAGATTCATATTTCTGACTGGTAATATGAGACAATGTACAGATCTATTTTCTACCAGTAAACAGAAGCTGAAATGGAGTTTTGATTTAATATATAGCACATTTTTAACAACATTGTGCAGTGGTTGGTTTTAATGTCAACTTGCCATTAATTAGAATCACCTGAGGAGGGAGCCTCACATGAAGAACTGTCCTGACTACTTTAATTAATATGGACACCTCCCACATGTAGACTGCACTCCCTGGTAGAAGACTAGATAAATGAGGCCACGGAGGAGAAAGCTTATTCCCTCTTTTTCATGTAACTTTCTTCTTGTATAATAGCCATTGTCTGCTAGTGCAGAATTAATTTATGCTGTTATTGATGCTGCTGCTGGGTCCTTCAGTGACAGCTGAAGAAATATTTTCAGGCTTCCATCTTTGAAAATAGGTCAGCAGTTCTCAGGGACACTTTAAAATTTTGGGAGTCTCTTGGCATGACTGAGGACCCCAGCCTTAAGGATCAAGAATCTTCTAGGATGAACTCTCTGTCCCTAAGGTATATTACAACTATACTAGAAGATTAATGTAAGCTGATTGTTTGTATATGTATATATATATATTATATATGTATATACATATATTCATCTCTAATTCTTTTCCTCTACAGATGCCTGACTAATGCAGACTGTTGTATGTCTGCTGAAATGGATACTTTAGAAATATTTTGCAATAAAACACCCGACTAAAACCATCCACTATTTAATCAAAAAAATGTGATGAATTTTAACTCATTTAAAATCCACAATTCTACTATTACCTTTAATTGCTTTTGCTTCAAAACAATGTTTTAAGCTATATCTTCAATATTCAAAGTGTTATGAAGAGTTAGTAACTTATCTATTTCCCAAGAAAGGCTAGTATATGAAGCTTCAATTACCATTATTTCAGCAAAGCATTTTTCATGGAGCATTGTTGTACAGTACAAGCTCAGAAGCCATAAGAGAATTTTTAAGTATCACAACTCTATGAAGGTCTATTACTGACTAAATGAAGCATAAAATGAACAGACACTCTTGAGCCTATTTCCCTTATCAGTGTTCTGAATACAGTAGGCATAATAATAAGTGATACATGACTGAAATTTAAAACATTAGCCAATAAAAAGAAAAAATATTGCTTTTAATGATTTATTAATTCAGGTGAACATAAACCCTTGAGAGGATAAATCAAAATCTTGCCTGTTTTCTGAGACCATTCAATGACTCAAAGTGAGTTGCCATTGAACATTTAAGTTAGAAAATCATTGTCATAGTCATGGAAATGAAGTAAAAAGATAAATGGGAACATTTGTCAGTCAATACATGAACTATCATGAATGAAGTATTTCACATTAGGAGGGGGAAGGGAGTCTGAACAAGGGAGTTTGAGCAAGGGAATACATGGATAAAAATATTACTTTATTCATAATAATAATAATAATAATAATAATGTATAAAAAATAGTTCCCTTATCTTGAAAGAAGTAATGCATAGCTTATTTGGGACATAGCCAAACAAATGACACATTTCTAGAGTGGATTATTGCCCAAGTTGGATGGATCTTTTCAGGAACCAACCCAAGAGATCTTAGTCATGGACAATATAACATAAAATGATGTGTAGGATATAGGTAGTGTCCTTTGAAGAACATTAACCACAGCTGATAGAAACAATACCCACAGCAAAGGCAGTTCATACAGAAACATCCAAATATGAGATCTACTTATCAAAATATGACAAAAGTTATCAGTGGCAATAATTGCAGAGATAGCTTTATTCTTGATTAAAATTTATTTTTGTTTGTTCATATATTTCATTTTTTTATTTAAGAAGATTTTTCCATATCTACCACTGCTCCCTCTTTTCCCACCCCTCTCAGTCCCTCCATTCCTCCTTCAGCCTCCCTACTCCACTCCCCAAGGAGGGTCAGTTCAGTCCGGCATATCCAGTCGAGGTAGGTCCAAGTCCTTCCAGTATTAAGACTGGTTAGGTGTTTCTCTGTAGAAAATAGGCTCCAAGAAAGATATCAGTTCATGTACCAGGAACATACTCTGATCCTGCTGCAAGAGGCTCCACAAACTGCCCACACCATTTAACAGTTGTTTACCTTTGAAAGGTTTAGTTTATTTACATGAAGTTTCCCCAGCTCTTATTTCAGAGTCAGTAGCTTCCAATAGCTCAGGTCAGCCATCTCTGTGGGTCACCTCCTCATAATCCTGATCTCTTTGCACATATACTCTCTAATCTCTTCAGCTCAACCTGGTGCTTTTCTATGAATCTCCGCCTCTGCCTCTACCCATCACTGGATGAAGATTCTATAATGACAATTAGGATGATTATTCATTTTATTATGGGGGAAGTCCTGTTTAGGCATCTTCTCTACTATTGCTTAGAGTTCTATCTTGGGGCATCTTGTGGGTTTCTTACTAAGCCCACAGTGGATCCCTCTATAAAGATTCCATTTCTTTGGTATCTCCCTGTTTTGCTCATCTCACTCCACCATTCCATTTTGCATGATTTGTTCCCACGTCCCCTTGTTGTCTTTCCATTATGATCCCAATTTACTAAGGAGATCTGTATTTCCCCTTCTTAGAGGGATCCCCGAATGTTCCTCTTTTATTTCTCTTGTTACCTAGTTGTTTCAGGGTTGTGGTTTGCAGCCCGGATATTCTTTGCTTTATGCCTAAAATCCACTTATGAGTGAGTACGTACGATGTCTATCTTTCTGGGCCTTGTTATCTCACTCAGAATGATACTCTCCAAATCCATCCATTTACCTGCAAATTTTAGGACGTCATTTTTTTCCTGCTGAGTAGTACTCCATTGTGCACATGTACAACAATTTTAAATCCATTCCTCATTTGAGGGGCATCTAGGTTGTTTCTAGATTCTGGCTATTACAAATGATGCTGTTATGAACATAGTTGACATAATACTTGGGGTAAGAATGAGCATCCTGTGTGTATATGTCCAAGAGTGGTATTTATTGCTGAATCATTGAATAGATTGATTTCCAGTTCTTTTTGAGGAACCCACATACTGATTTCCAAAGTGGTTGTACAAGTTTACATCATCACCAGCAATGGAGGAGTGTTCCCCTTGCTCCACATCCTCCCCAGCATAGGCTGTCATCTGTGTTTTTGATCTTAGACATTCTGACAGGTGAGAATGCTTCTGTTGAGAATTCCCCTTTTAGGTCCCTACCCCATTTTTTAATTGGGTTATTTAGGATGGGTTATTTTTGGCCTCTAGTTTCTTGAGTTCTTTCTATATTTTAGAGGTCAGTTCTCTGTCAGATGTGTGGTCGATGAAGATCTTTTCCCATTCTGTAGTCTGTCACTTTGTCTTATTAAACATGTTATTTGTCTTACAGAAGCTTCTCAGTTTTAGGAGGTTCCGTTTATTCATTTTTGTTCTTAGTGTCTGTGCTACTGGTGTTGTATTTTAAAAGTGTTCTCCTGTGTCAATGTGTTCAAGGGTATTTCCTATTTTCTTTTCTATCAAGTTAAGTGTAACTAGATTTATGTTGAGGTCTTTGATCCACTTGGACATGAGTTTTGTGCGAGGTAATACATATGAATCTACTTGCACTTTCCTATATACTACCAAGCAGTTATGCCAGCACCATTTGTTGAAGATCCTATCATTTTGTGTGGAATATTCTTGGCCATTAATCATAAATCAGGTGTTTATAGGAGTATGGATTAACATCAAGGTCTTCAATTCGATTCCATTGATCTACAAGTATGTTCCACAATAGTATCAAGTTGTTTGCATTACTGTAGTTCTATAGTATAGCTTGAAGTCAAGGATGGTGATGCCTCCTGAAGTTCTTTTAGTGAACAGGATTGTTTTGACAGTTCTGGATTTCTTGTTATTTCATTTGAAGTTTAGCATTTTTTTCAAGGTCTGCAAACAATTGTGTTGGGATTTTGACAGAGATTGCATTGAATCTGCAGATTGGTTTGGTTAAGATTTCTATTTTTACTATGTTGAACCTACTTATTCAGGAGCATGGGAGGTTTTTTTTTCCATTTTTTTTTTTTTGATTTTGTCTTCAGTTTCTTTCTTCAATGAATTAAGAGCTCATCATACAGGTCTGACATTTCTTTTGTTAAAGTTACTTGAAGATATTATAAAGGGTGATGTTTCCTTGATTTATTTTTTATTCCCTTTTTCATTTGTGTATAGGTGTAGTTGCATGAATTCGGATTGTATGAAAGAGACTCTGAGTCAAGTATCAGGGGAAGGCTGAAATATCAGAGAGGAAGCACCACAGTCAATCCTCACCCAGCTGTTTTGCAACTTCCTCATCTTGTTCCTAATTGCTTGTCCCAGTTGCTTCTGCCTCTGCTGAGATCCTAGGAGGTCTTGTATACCCTTCTATTAGCTGTATCCCATCCAGGTTAGAATTAATGGTGTGTACTACTCTATTGTCTTGCTAGCCTTGAACTCACAGAAACAGAAGAAGTTCTGTCTCTGGAGTTATGAGATTAATGGTGTAGGTCACTACTCCTGGCTTTCCCTGTGCTGGGATTAAAGGTGTGTGTCATTGACTCTCAGCTGTTTATCCTTGTACAAAAAGATCAAGAATTTCCTGAGCTGTCTGCCTAAGATTTGACTGTGTGCTCTCTCTCCAATATTCAGGTTTTGTTATATATGTAATATATTCACATATATCTTTTTACATACTGTATTTAATCACAATCTTATGAAAAATAAAGATAGGTGCATATGCTGTCATATTCCTTTTTTAAGTAGCATTACAATACATTTTGTACTGTTTTTAATTTTTCTAAACTATCTACATGAAGTTCTTTTGCATTAATATAAATAATGTAGATGGCCAGCTTCTGATTTGGGCTTCCTCTGACTTTTACTATGTAAATGAGTTTGCTCATATGCATCTCCTAAGCTACATATCAAATTGTTAAAGATCTCCTCACACATTCTCTGGTATTTAAGGAGAAAAAATTATTGAAGTTTCACCCACAAATATTAACAAATGCCTATCTTATAGGATCATGAGATACATTTCACCCTTGTGTTTGATTATTTTCTGCCTTCTATTTCTTCTAGGTGAGTTTCCTTAAGATTGTTCTAAAGCTTTCAGCTGTGTTGTTAGGTCTCTTGTGTGAGATTTCTCTAGCTTTTTCATATAGGGATCTAGTGCTATGAATTTTCTTCTTAGCACTGCTTTCTTTGTGTCCCATAAGTTTGAGTATGTTGTGGATTCATTTTCATTTAATTTTTGGAAGTCTAACTTTTTTTTTTTACTTTTTCCTTGACCTAGATGTGGTTAAATTGAGAGATGTTCAGTTTGCATAAGTTTTTATGCTGTGATTTTTGGTGTTGTTAAACTCTAATTTTAGTCCATGGTGGTCTGATAAGATACAAGGAGTTGTTTCTAATTTTTTTTGTATCTATTGATACTTGCTTTGCGACTGAGTATGTAATCAGTTTTACATAAAGTCCTATGGGTTGCTTGAAAAAGGGTATATTCCTTTTTGTTTGGATGGAAAGTTCTGTATATGTCTATTAAGTCCATTTGAATCATAACATCTGTTAGATCCCTTATTACTCTGTTAAGTTTCTGTCTGGTTGATCTATCTATTGGTGAGAGTGGGGTATTGAATTCTTGTACTAGTAATGTGTGGGATTTGATATGAAATTTGAGCTTTAGTAATCTTTTTTTTACATATATAGGTGTCCTTTTTTGGGGGGCATAGATGTTCAGGATAGAGACTTCATTTTGGTGGATTTTTTTTCCTGAGATAAGAAAATAATGATTACCCTAGTGTCTTTTGATTTCTTTTAATTGGAAGTCTATTTTGATAGATACTAGGATGGCTACAGCAGCTTGTTTCTAGGTCCATTTTATTGGGAAGTCTTTCTAACCATTTAATCTAAAAATATGGAATTTTTCAACAAATTTCTTGTCATCCTCATGTAGGGGCCACGGTAATCTTCACTATATACTTTCAATGTTAGAATATGTGTGCTGAAGTCAGCAAGGGCATTGCAGAGATGGCTTGGCTTTAAAGAATGTAGAATCTTTATGTGGATAAAAGGACATAAATTAATTTGTATAAAGAGTATTGTTAAAAGGCATTTGTACTATAACACTTTCCTAAGTTAATTAGACAAAGATAACAGTGATCTAGAAAGCTCCATTAAAATACAGCAATGAGAATATGAGTTAATTTCCAAAGGACTTGCCAAGTATGCTTGAAGTCTGTTTTTTTTTTTTTTTTTCGGATCACAGAATTAGCCATACATCAATAGCATTCTTGGTAGTGGCAGAAGGATCAGAAGCTTGAGGTTGCTCTCAGCTACATACAGAGTCCAAGGCCACATTCAGCCTCAAAAACGAATCAAAACAGATAAAAGGTAAAGTATTTGCTCATATATTTCAATATATAAAAAGCTCAGTTACTTATTGAAAAATATATATAAAAACTAAAAATTGAGGAGTTTCTTAATCAAAAAATATAGTCACAGAGAAAATTCTTCTCCACAATTTGAACAGAAAGATAAAAACTATTTTAAATGTTTTTTCTCCCACTGGAGCTAAGGCTTTTGGAATAATAAATGTACAGAATCTCTTCAGTATTATTTTGATGATTACACAGGGCATAGGTCCCTCTCAAGCGAGAGGAGAGACTTCTGGTCTTCTAATGGTCCCTTCATGTTGATGAGTCTTATTTTCAGAAGGACACTCTTAGCCTAGATATACAATTAAAATAATTATCTATCCAAGATGCTTGATTTGGCAGAAAGAGAAAAACTTCACACTAATGTAAATATTAAAAAATTAGAGTTGGGTGGTAGAAGCACACACCTTTAATCCCAGCACACAGAAAGTATAGGCAGGCAGATCTGTGAATTTGAGGCCAGCCTGGTCTACAGACCTAGTTCTAGGCCCGATATGGCTATAACAGAGAAAACTTACCTTGAAAGATAAAATTAAACCAAACAGAACAATTATTTTTAAAAAAAGAATAAAAATAAAAGAAAATTAGAAATCAAGGAGTAAATCAAAATTTTGATTTCATTATTGAGAAAAATAGAGCAATTTGAGCCTAAATACTAATTAGGATGTACCTTGATGGTAGAATGCTTTTCTAACATGACACTTTTGGATTGATCCAAGGATTTGGTAAAAGCATGTTGTAATTTTAATAAAGCATAAATAAGAAAAGATGTATCAGAAATTATTGAAATTAAGAAAGTAAAACTATTCCAAAAATAACCTGAGCTCTCAGCAAATCCCTAAAAGACCAATGAGATTAATAATGTTCAACATAAGTTCAAGATTGATAAAAACAGAGTAGTGATAAAGCAGACAGATACACAATATACACAGACTCATGTACATACACATGTACATACATGCATATGCACACAGATACATATATATGCATACACAAACATACACATATTTACACAAACATGCACATTTATAAACATGCACACATTGCTGTACATAGATATACACTCAAACATATGCATACAAATAGACACACACAGACATTCAAATACTCAGATACACATGCACACACATACATTTATACAGAAAAAGACATAGATACATAGACACACACAGAAGCACATATGCATACACACATACTTGTTTTCTTTGAGTCATACACACACAGAGTTGTAAACAAAAATGCACAGTGACACAGGAACATATATGCATAAATACACAGACACACTTAAACACACACATATACACTATTATGGTAGTAAATTTCAAAGTGGTACTGGAGGCAAGTTGAAGAACTCTACTGGTTCCATTTGAGATAATTTGAAAAGAAAATTAAACTGTACTTGCCCCTCCTATAGGGAGATGAGATGTACAGAAGTAGTGACATAAAAGTAAGGCAAACACGAAAACTAGAGTCATTATTGTAAAATCATCTGAGCCAGGTGCCCCACATCAAGGTCTACACTGAAGACCAGTGCTTCAAGGTAGTACACACAGGGCTTTGTACAAAACACAAAGCACATCACAACATTTATCAATTACTTCCCTAGATCACATACCAGGATTTTTCTGATCTACTTGGTTGGAAGATAGCCATGGGGTCTATATCAAATAATATATCTCCTAGTATCAAGATGCCAAATCTTAAGGCAGAATCTTGAGACAATGAGAATGAAATTACTGGTCTACACAGAAGCATGCTACCACACTTGGCTCACTACTGTGTGACGCACCAAGGCTGAGAGAAAGGTATTTGGCTCTTTGAGGCTGAAATGAGAAGAAAACATCAAAAATCATATGTGGAAAATATTCTTCTAACCATGAAATTTTGTTCTAAGAAAAGAAAAAAAGCCTATAAGCACCAATGGCCTAAATTTATCAGGTGCATAGTTTGTTGTCTCTAGACCAACTTAAAATTGAGAGGCTGGTAAGAGAAGGGAGCTGATCTTCTTTTCTACTACACAATTAAAACTGCACTTGTAAAAATATTTAACAGTATAGTCACACATTCCTAACAACAATAAAATATTGAGGACACATGACTTCTTGCATGCAATCAATATGTAACTCAATTTCCTCCAAGAAATATTTCTTACCTCATTTAATATCACATTTGCTTTGCCTAGAAATCTATCCCTCAACAAGAACAAAATCCCTTTTTATTTTGTAACTTTTCTCTCATTTATTTTTAATACAATCCACAATTGTTAAAATCAATTGGTCAGAACCATTGAGAAACTAGTTTCTAATACAAAATTGGAGCATTGCATACCAAAAAACATACTATCCTTTTCAAGTTCCTTCTTACAAAGAGCTGCTGGCCTTCTTATTCCTTATCACACTGACTAAAGGCTCAAACATGATCTGATACCAATCAAGTGTGGTTTGTCTTCTGATAATGTAGGGTATGCATATTTCACAGTCCAGCAGACCATCCAGTCATGGATAGATGAAGCCAGATAAGTCCTTTCTTAGCAAGGATGGAAATAGACACACCATGCTAACAATGTATTGCTGAGAGGACAATACTGGAAGCATCAATGAAGAAAGTAAACAAATTTTGTCTTCTTAGAATGCTGCAAAATAAACTTTATTAACTAGATATTCTCAATGACAGAAATATATTTTGTCACAATTATGCACTCTGAAAGCCCAAAATCAAGGTGCTGTCCACTCATTCCCAAATGAGCTTTTTCTCATGAAATCTCTTCCTGGGACCTGTAAATGGAGCTGGAGGTTGGTAAGGAAGAGTGTGTGAGTGAGAAGCAGACAGACCAAGATGTTTAGCTTTCTGATCTCCAGATTAGACCTGCTTTCCTAAATTCCTGAGCTTCTTAAATCACATTTTGCACACATTGTCATACTGGAGGCCAGCTAGTTTAATATATGACTCAAGTAGCACAATTGAGAAAATAAAATTGTAATAACCCTGACAATCTGGATAGTATTTCTTCAATTCATTCCAAATGAGCATATTAGAAGAATATTCTACAAAAAAGAAATACAAGGTAACTATTTAATTTAGACTACTCAGAAGGAGTTATACTTCTTATTACAAATAAATGCATAACTTATATAGTATATGAACTAAAATGTTATATAAGACTTATTTTCATATTGTAAGTAAAATATAATTACTTTAATATTGATCTACTCTCTCCCTCTAGTTCTTTCTAAATCTTCTTATTCTCTTTCTGTGTTCTAAGTACTGTCAAATTGACACCCTATTTTTCTTCTATTCTCACTGGGACATGTATATATGTGTACCTGCATTATGCATAAACATATAAATACAACTAGCTGAGTACATTTTGTTTTTTGAATGCATTTGGTATCAAGGCTAACTACTTTTCAATGAGTAATTGATTCAGAGGCTCATCCTAATTCTTCTCTCAGCAGTGACTATTTGCCTATAGTTCTCTTTCTATGGTTGAGATTGGATGAAACCACTCCCATTTTGTTGTTGTTGCTGTTAGCACATGCTGTAGCTAGAATAAGAATGGTCTCCATCAGCTCTTATACTTAAATGTTTAGTCACTATTTTAAAAGATTAAGCCTGATCTTATTGGAGAAAATGTGACTTGGGATGGGCTTTGAGGTTTCAAAAATCTATAATGAGCCTGATGTTGCCCTCTCTGCCTATAGATCAAGATGCAGCTCTTCAGCACCTGTATTCTGCCATGTTTACCACAATGATGATAATGGACTAAACTTCTGAATCTAAGAGAAAACCCCCTATTAAATATGTTCTTTTACATTAGCTATTTGGTCATGTTGTCTCACTACAACAATAGGAAAATGACTAAAACAGCGTGTCAATTTCTATTGTCATTGTTTATATTTTGTTTTAACAGTCATTTCTTAAGAGACTTTCACAGTCAACACACTGGTATTTTTTCTGGCTCTTAAGAGGTTTTTCTTCCTTACTGTTACCTGGGACATATAATCAGGAACTGTGATGTATATGTAGCCATTGAGGCTAGTCCTTTAAATGATCCATTTATCTCTGAATTTTGTGTTCAATAGCGGTTTTCTCTGGTGGTCTGTAATTTACTGTAAGAGAAACCTTGGTGATAAGGGAGTGATAGCAACATTTAGCTGTGGGTGTGAAATTTATTTCTTTTTATGTACATGAGTGTTTTCCTACCTATACATACCTATGTGTATCATGTATATAAGATGCTCATGGAGGCAAGAAGAGGGTATTGGATCCCTGTAACTTCAGTTACAAATGATTGTGAGTAACTGTGTGTGTTACTCACAGACATTTTCTATATAAGCATGTATTTCTACTCAGTGTTTTCTATCAGGTTATGGAGTATTCAACATGATCCTCAGTCAAGAGTGGAACAGCAAAATACATTAGAAGATTCTGCTTTGATGCACAGAACCATCTATTAAAATAAAAAACCCTACTTGTTTGAAGGAGTTAATAATGGTAGTTAGACAACTCTAATATTAATAATTTTGAAATGATAAGAATTATTTTGAAACTTTGGTTTCTCAAAGCTACTAGTAAAAGTCCCCATATAATACATGGAGATTGACAACCATGAAAAAAGTAGGCATCTACTTTAGAGGCCTCAACACTACACAAAGATCTACAGGCAACTAAGGAATTCTGAGAACAGGAGAAATAGTCTTCTCTAAAGAAGAGCACATCAACTAATTATCCAATAACAATGATCAGCTCTAAAAATCTACATTCAATTAACATTACAGAGAACACTCAATTATAGATATGTATGTAGAAATATATGTGTATATACATAAGATATATTTGCAACTACAATTTGTTATATAAATCAAGGAGTTGAAAGAGCAAAAGGAGTATGAAAAGGCTTTGGAGGGAGGAAATGAAAAGAATAAATGATGTATTTATGTATAATCTAAAGAAATAATTTAAAAAGCATAAGCTCACAGAGGATATTTTCATGCATTCAAAGTATACATTCATGTGGATACTTACTTCTCAATACTGTATGCATTATTAATGGTAAGATGATACAACACTGCTTTTAATATCCATAAAAATATTAAGAAACTCATGAACTATAATTTTCTTGAAAGTGAAATACATGTTTATTCATATAAGTTTTCTTTGAAAAGTACAAATCATCTCTGAAAAAAAAATTCTTTTTTAATTTATTTTTTATTATGAATAAAGTCACATTTTCTAACGTGTATATCCTTGTTCAAGGTCCCTTACCCTACCTCCCCCTCCAGTCACTCTCTCTTCTCCTCATCTCCCCATCTCCTCCCAAGCAAGGGCCAGAGGTTCCAAGGTCCCAGTATGGCTTAATTCAGCATCCATTCCTGGCAGATCCAGTTTCCTCACCCCAACATCAAGACTGAGTCAGGTGTTCCTCTGGAGGGAGTGGCATCCCAGGTACCAGTCCAAAGTATTTCAGATGTGAAAACCATGTTTCTAATTTCCAATGAAAATTAATTTTGAATTTTTAGATGAAGATATTTAGAAATAATATGCAACATAGATTATCTTCTCATTCAAAATATTTCAACTACCACATTTAGTGTTTTGTTATCTCCATGTTTATCTGGAAGAAGACACCAATGCAAGAAAAAAAATCTAAAAACTTTACCCAGTGTTTTTACCAGTGTTTGACCAGATGCTCATAAAAATGGCCAAAGAATGAGCAAAGAATGCGACCACAGAAGCTTGATTTACCTGCTTGGGCATAAGCCATGTGTCTGATTAAAGAGAAAATGGTTAGGAAAGAATATAAAAGAGTTCAGGAAAAAATAAGACACCTCCTTGTGGTTGCTCCCCATGGCCAGGAAGATGCAAACTCAGGGTTTAGCAAGAAAATTGATCAGTGTCACAGCTGGAAATCCTCAGCATCAATTCCATAAACTGGTCATTTTTGTGCAACCTCAGAGAAATCCAGGAACACAAATGTGCCCAGAGTGGCATCTCCACAGTGGATGCCAGCTGGCTTATATATGTCATCAGTCTCTCTAAAAGGCAAAATGTGATCTTTATTTTTAAAGTAATCGTTTAGGAAATGACATTTCTTTCCAGTTGAAAATAGAACATCTAAAGTTTTAGTTTGTATATGTAATAATGAATCTGTGTGTAAAATGTCATTTGTTATTTTAAAAGAGAAGTATATTGAGTTGTTACCTGATTTGCTTTTTAGATATAGAACACCATAAAAGAGATTTTAACTCTGATGGTGATGCATCAGTGTATACTACTGCCATCCAGATTTTGTATAGTTAGAAGAGATTACAGTTCATTATAGCTTCACTGAGTAAATTTGAAAAAATTAAATATTTAAATTTTGAAAAAAGATACACAGTAAAATATTTATAGCTGGGGCTAATCATTTTTCTCTTTTTAAATTATAAATAAAGTCTAATTTTTAATCCATGTATACCCTTGTTCAAACTCCCTTCCCCCTCCCGCCCCTCCTAGTCACTCTCTCTTCTCCCCATCACTTTATCTCCTCCCCAGTAAGGGCAGGAGGTCCAAAGGTGGCTTAGTTAAGCATCCAATCCAGGCAGATCCACTTTCCTCATCCCAACATCAAGACTGGGTCAGTGTTCCTCTGGAGGGAATGGGCTCCAAAGTCCCGGTCCAAGGTGTTTTACATCCAAGCTGTTCAGTGGTTGTGGTTTGCAGCTTGGACATGCTTTGCTTTTTATTTAAAGTCCACTACATCCCCTAATTCTCTTCCTGAGTTTCTGATACCTCGCTCAGGAGGATATTTTCCAAATCCAAATTAAGGGAGCATGAGCAGCTAGATTGGAAAGTGTAGGTGAATATGATCAAAATGCACTATGCAATTGTGCAATTCAGACAAACTAGATTAAATATATTGTAATGTCTTTGGGTGATGGTCATATTCAAGAGGAGTGGTAATGTATCCCAGTCAATAATAATATTGCATTTGCTGCCGTATTTCACTGAAATTCTGCAGTGGGATTGTATTCTTTTCCATTGTACATAATTGTCCCTCCTAGTTGTTTAATAAAAATTCTGATCGGCTGAAGACAGATAGGAAGTATGGGTGGGACTACCAGACTAAGAAAACTCTGGGAACAAATAGAACAGAACAGAGATTCTGCAGAGATGTCTGAGAAACCAACAGAGAAGCCAACAGATGCAGAGGACAACTATGCTACTCTGAGAAAAGGTACCAAGAATCAGGGGTTAGTTTACGAGCAAGAGCTAGCAAGTTGTATGCCTGGTTCCTTAGCAAGTTGTATGCCTGGTTCCTAGGTTAATCAGGGTAAAATTAATATAAGCATCTGTGTGATTATGTGGGACTGCAGAACTGCATGCCTGGACCACGGGGCCAGGCTGGAAAGTCCAGGCTAGAAAACTTCATACTACAAAATTCATGTCCTATATTTTGATAAAGCCTCCCTGCTGGCTTTACTACAGACATTTTTGCCATCTTTTTGTTTGCAAAGAAGAAACAAGAAAGTACACATAGATATAAGCAATATGTGTTAGAATATGCACACTTCCTAAGACAGAAGACCCCCAATACTGCCACTTTTATTTGGTGGAGAGTTAAAGACAGTAGACAGATGGGAAGCAGCATGGAGGAGAGGAAAAGGATGCTACTTGCTCTGGGTTAGCATTTGATGGTGACTTTGTCTTTGAAGTCGCCCTTACATGATGGTAATGTAGCTAGTCACTCTTCTGCTGTTTTTGTTTCAACAGAACATGTTTTTTCTTTTACTTTTACTATGCATGTGTTCTTACAGGTGGAGTGAATGTTGTATATGCAGTACCGAATTGAATCTGATACCATAGCCACTTAGCTACTACACACGTTTTGATTGAAGAATTTACTCTTGTTATACTCAAAGGATTTCTGCAGTGAAGGTCTTCGCCATCATGTTTGCTTTATTCCCCCAAGAATCATTTTTCACTCTCTCCATCGTTCTCACCGACTTTCTTCAGTGTTATGGTTTAATCCCAAGCCCACCTCACCTCACTTCTATGTTTGCATAGGCATGAGAATATCTATGGTAATGTTGTTGCTTTGTGTTTATAATATATAACAAAATTGTTAAGGCTGGCTGCTTTAAAGAAAAAGTATAGTAAAATTTTTCACTTTATCTTTATTCATAAAAATATGTGAATCTTATGAATATGAAAATATGATTATATCTACTTCCCCTGAATTGTGGTTGTTTAAATAATGTCACCTATGAGCTCATATATTTGAATGCTTAGCCGCCAGGGAGTAATACTATTTGAAAGGATTAGACAAATTAGGAGATGTGGCCTTGTTGAGGAAATTTGTCACTGGAGCAGGCTTTAGATTTCAAAAGTCTGTGACAGCTTAATATGTCTTCTTCTGCTGGCAGATCAACTGTTGTTCCGGTGCTCTGCTTGCCCCCATGCTCTCTGCCATAATGATAGTAGACTGACTCTCTGAAACAATATCAAGCTCCCAATTAAATATGTTCTTTTATAAGAGTTGTTTCTGCAAAGCAATAGAACATTGACTAAGACACTCATTTCCCCACAGTATTTTTCAAATCACCCTCACCATTATTTACTCCTAACATGCTTTCTCCTCTTCTCCTCCTTCTCCTCCTCCTCCCCCATAATGATTCGCTAAATATGGCTAGAGCTGCCTGTAGTAAGCAGTTTCTGACCTGTCATTTCCAGACTAGCCAAAAGATTCACACCCACCCACAGCCACACTGATGCTTAGCCCCAAATAATCATACAAAGTCTTATGTTAATTACATGCTCTTCAAACTATGGCTCAGGCTTATTGATAACTAGCTCTCACTTCTTAATCCAACTTATTTCTATTAATCTGTCTTACCACATGGCCCATGACTTACATGTACCCCATTACATATTGCGTCTTGCCCAGCAGGATTGCTTCTCTGCTGACTTTGCCCTCTTTCCCCATATCTATGCTTGGATTTCCTGCCTGCTTCTAAGCTGTTCTGCCATAGGCCAAACCCATTCCTTTATTATCCAATGACTTTCAAAGCATACAGAAAGATGTCCAGCATCAGCTGTCAATGCATGTAGAGTGTGTGACCATTTCCTGGAGTGTGGAATCTTACCAGGAAAAAAAAAGCTGCCAAGTACTAATAGTTCCTCAATAAGAAGTGAGTCGTAGCAATCATCTCTCCATCTATTCTATGAGTTTGACTGGCATGATCTAGTGTAGGATTGTGCAGGTAACCTCAGCTGCTGTGAATTCATTAGTGTAACAGTTATATGATGTTCTTTCATCTGCCTCTTATATTCAATTCTTTCCACTTTGCTCTTTTATGATGTATCTGTGCCTTAACCTGAAGTTGATGTGAAGGTCATACTTTTAGCATTCAGTCTTCTTTTTTTTTTTTTGCATCTCCCTATTAAAAATTGTTCACTGGAAAAAGAACTTTTGTCTAACCAAAGTTGAAAGTAGCTCATATCTATATAATATGGTTCTTATACTTATTGTACATAGATTTTCCTATATTATTTATAACATTTTTACTTTTGACAAAAAAAGCGATATGTGGTGATATATTGCATATATAATAAAGATTGTCTGAAAATCATATGACAGAGCCAATCCATGAAGTTCAGGGAATAGTGACCCATGCTTTTAATCCCAGCACTCTATAGACAGAGATCCTCCAGATATTTGTGTGTTCAAGGCCAGTTGGTGGCACACACTTTTAATCCTAGCACTAGGAAAGGTAAAGGAGGAGGTGAGATAGCTGGGTGGAGAAAGAGAAGGAAGGAGTTTTCTCTTCACCTGTCTTCCCTTTCTGTGTAGGACTCAGAGAAATTCAGTCTGAGGATTCTTGGAGACAGAATTTATCCTTTTTGGCCTGAGGAGTTTTCTAGGTGAGAATTGAATGTGGATTTTTTTTTTCTGTCTCTCTGGCCTTTCAGTTTATCCCCAATATCTCACCCCTAGTTTTTAATTTTGAAATCAAATAGAATTTATGCAACAGGTATATATGGTAAATATCTAGAAATTTGACATCATGAAGCAAAATAATAATAATAATAATAGATCTGTTATAAGGCCTTATGAGTTTTATTGCCATGGCTTTTAGTCAAGACTAAAGAACAAGTCATGAAATACCCTCAAGTCCAATCAGAAAAACCTTAGGTATCCTCTAATAGTCATACTACTACTGTATTCATGCATAGTCTCATCTCTCTAGATCACATTGTAGAATTTGAAGGAGAAAGACCATGGTGAATGTTTGTCTTCCCCAGTAGCCTTTGTCACTATGAAAGCTCTTCAGTAGTGAGAAAGATTTCTGGTTGGTATGAGATTTATGTCTCTTCATTCATCACCCAAAGTGTGAAACATCTCCAGCAGGGTTATGCATAGACGTTTGAGTGGAATTTATAAGTAATTAATATATTGTCATTTTATATTATATTCCAAATTGAACTGTGCTTTTGTTTTCTGTGGTTTCTAATATTCAGACATTTTTTCCTATTGTTCAGTAGCATCCTTTCCTTTTCACAATCCATATTTCTATATATACTTGACTAATTTCTTTGAATTTTCTGAGTTTGCTGAGTCTTCTGAAAAAAAAATAAAAACAGTAATCTTGAGAAGCAGACACGGTATGGCAGAAGTTTGTAATCTTACTCTATGCGTAAGCAGGAGAATCTCAACTCTGAGATAATATGTGATACACAGTGAGATTATTCATTAAAAAGACAAAAAAGATAAGACAAAATAATTATAAAATAAGTTTCAAATATTTTTAACATCTTCGTTTTTTAGACTCACTGTATATTGTTACTTTAGTTGGTGTGTTGGACAGTGTCATGGTTTCTGATTACTCTTCTTGATTATGCCATATGCCAATGACTTTATATTCAGAGAATTTCTTTCTTAAACTTTTTAGAGACTGACTTTATCTGTCATGGCCATTAAAATGTCAGATAATCTTATCAGATACTTTTTTAAAATAGAAATTTGTAGAAGTAAAACATCTGGTATAGTTCCTAGACTTGAAAAATCAGTGACTCTTGTGACTCTTTAATTCTGACATCGCAGAGCTGGGATGGAATCCAGAATCACTGAGTTAGAGATCATCTGGAGGTACCCAAGTCCTATAACTGCTCAGGTCTACCTACTAACGTCGCTTGTCCAGAATTTGATTAAGTTGTACTTGTCTGGCAGCAACACAGACAGAATATTGAGTTTCTCATGAACATCTATTAATTTCTTCCCAGCACCAGGCAAGGTCTATAAGCTCAATCTATAGGAATCAGACAGTGAACTGCAGGAGTCTTCCCAGGGCTATGTACAGCTATGGCAGACAGACTTTCGGGGTTCCAGATAAACTGCTATCCTTACTGTCTTCCCTTGATTCAGCCCAACCCTGTTTTCCTCCGTGCTACATTTCCAGAGATTCAGGAAAGGTTGGTATGAGTAGTATATAATTGTGTTTCCTACATTACTCAAGGCATTTTACTGACCACTCTAGTGGTCTTCCACCTGGTTTCTTTTACTGTTGTGAATGCATCTTAATAGATGGGTAGTGTTCGAATTGGTATGATTTTGAGAGGGAATTACTGGAGATTCTCCTCCATTGTACTACTTCATCTTCTATTAATGTGTTGTTTCAGCCTTACTATGACTGCAGTTGGTTGGTAGGAGGAGCCAAATGGAGAGCTTTAAGTAGGGTATGAAAAATGAGGAGGAATTTGCTTTTTTCTTCTTTGTGTAGTTTTTTTTTTTTTTTAAATTATATTGAGTTCAGTAGGAAAAATACATAGAGAAGAACCTGAGACAGAAAAGAATTATCCCATACAGCTGTTGGGTTTTCATTGGGTGAGAAGTAGAATACAATCTTACAATCTGTTTTGTTATTTAATGATTTAACTTGAATTCAGTCCATGACAGTTATACATGGTATGACTGGTGCTTCCAGTTATGCACAAGGCTAAAGGAAGTATAATCTATGTATGTCAGCAGTGCCACTATAGTAATCTGAAAAACAATTCAAGCTAAATGAATATCTCTATCTGTCATGTGCTAAAAACTAACCTTTACATTTTACTCTAGCTTCTTAGTTTATCACATTGATAGCAAATGCCTTTGTTGGCTAGCTTTAACCTGTGTCTCTGGCTTTACTTCATTAACAAATTTGATGAAAAATATTGTCTGTACTTTCTCTGTTTTTTTTTTGTTCTAAAATTTGGCATATATAAAAAACTGCTATTCAATTCATCCACTCAAATTAAATTTTCTAATACTGAAAGTGCAATATGAAACTTGTTGTACAACCACAATAACTTCAGTATTATCAAAATGTTGTAGAAAATTTCTGAACAAGGATTTAAGAGCATTATTGACTTAAGCATTACTGAAAAATTAGTATATTAACTCATTTTTCTGCATGATATATCAGCAAGTTAGTTTCTTTCTACTGTTTTAAATCTATTGTGCTGGCTAGTTCTTTGTCAACTTGACACAAGCTAGTGTCATCAGAGAAGAGGAAACCTATATTGAGAAAATGCTTCCATATAGTTGAGCAGTATGCAAGCCTGCTGTAACAGTTTATTGTAGGTGGTGCCACCCTTGAACTAGTGCTCCTGAGTCCTATAAGAAAGCAATAACGAATAATGTTGAGGAAATATAATCCAAATTAACACTTTCCTCCCCAAACTTGCTATTGGTCATGCTGTTTCAACATAGCAGCTGTAACACTAAAAAGACTACCCAGCCAGCATTTTTGCTAAAATATTTATATTTTAATAATATTCGCAGATTTGTTATTTTAATATTTTCTATGAATGATTACAGATAGTTTAGGAATGGATTGTGATTGCATCTAAATCTCTATAATATCTGTTCTCTCATATACATTTACATAAGCATTTATGTTAATTTTTTATGCATACATACATTTTATAATATTCTAACTTTATTGTCATGTCTTAGAGAATAAAAAGTGTATTTGCTTGTATTTTGACTAACTTAAATGAAATATAGTACTACTTTAGAAGCTTCCAATTGATGTTTCTTAATTGAATTATATAATATTTTTATCACAAACAATATTATATTTATTTGTTATAAAAGTGAGATAAAAGTTAGGTAAATTGTTAGTACAAAACGTATGCCAAAAGTGCACATCAGCAAGTGAGAATAGGAAAGGTACCAGTTAAGATAGCGTTTAATTGTATTATGAGAATATTTTATACATGGGATACAACATGGGTTAATTTTTGATTCTCCCCTAGTATTATCATAATACCAATTGCACATTTTTATTTTGATTTATGAAGTACAAAATAATTTTAGATGTTTTATATTTTAGGTAGGATGTCATCATGAATAGGAAAAGATTAATCCAGAAAAGAACCCTATGATGGAGATACACATCTAGGGTTCCATAGCATGACCTCATCAATAAAACTGATCATTTGTGAGGTTGTGTTACAGTGTCAAGTTGTGCTGTTTTATGTGGTTTCTGGCCCATACTTTTGGGCCTATCCCTGAGATTCAGACTTATTTGCAACCCACTGCCATTTAGCAACAAATAATTACACTTACTTGTTGTGTGATTATTATTATATTATATAAATTATATATAATTTTATGTATATATATTATATATATATAAATTTTATGCTGATTGGCCTAGGGCCCAGGCATATAACTTGCTAGATCCTTACTCTTAAACTAGCCAATGATTCTTATCTTGTTTAGCCATGCAATTTGGTGTCTTTTCTCAGGAAAATTTCAACTTCTTTTCTCTATGTCTCCTGGTATCTCTGCTCTGCTCTTTCTGTTCCCAAAGTTTTCTTAGTCAGGTAGCCCTGCTCACATTTTCTGTCTGACTCTGGCCAATCAGCTTTTTATTAATTCAATAGGAGGGACCAGAAAATACTCCCACAGCATTGTACCATAAAGTATTCTCTAAAATATAAGTACTATTGGTAGGAACACAGCCTCTAATCCCATAGCTCTGGAGACACAGACATCAGATCTCTATTAGGTTAAGGTCAATATAGCAAGTTTTAAGCCAGCCAGAATTATATTGTGAAAACTTCTGTCACAAACAAATAAAACAAAACCCAGTGATTAAAAAAATCAAATATTAGTAAAGCAAATTGCATAAATATGAAAAATACAGTTTGATCTTAGGAAATAAATAGCAAATCTCCTGAATAAAGATCTAAATGTTTTGAAATGGAGCATATAACAGAAATAATGTTTAGTTTAGTGGTATAAACAGCATTTCCCTGAAAGAAAATAAACATGTTAGAGTTGGTGCATAGGCCTTTACACCCAGAACTCAGGAGGCTGCAGCTGACAGACCTCAATGAGCTCCAGGCCATCAAATCATATAACCTCATCTCAAAACAAAATAACAAAATTGCCAAAATCACCTATATATAGGACTCTTAATGTCCTCTCAGACAATAGAGAAACAGAAATTGACTCAAAGTTACCTTAATGTCAAACATGACTGCCATTTAGGGACCTAGGGGCAGTGTAATTGAAGTCTGAGTCTGGAAGCCTAACAAAGAGTCAAGGTCATATCACATTCAGAAGGCATTTACCTTGAGAAACAAAAATTAATGCAATAACAGCTTGAGTTCAAATACAGAAATAAACAAGAACCAAAAATGATTGACTTTGGACTACTTGGGGAAGATATGGGTCTGAAGTGGGGAAATGAGGGTGGGTATGATCATACTCCATTGTATGCATAAATGAAATCCTCAAAATATAAACTTCACTCAAATGCCAGTTTCAATAACAATGACAGCCACAATAATTGCTGCCATTTTACTGTATTTATATGAGATCAAACAACAGGGGCTTTTTATGTCACAGAGTCAGCCTTTTGCTGTATTAAAGCCTTTAGTTTGTTGGATGAGGCTCACCTATACTAAACAGGAGAATATGTTTCATTTATCCCCTTAAATGTTATTCTAATGCAAAGGAATTTACAAAACATCAAAAATATTTAAATAAATCCTATTTAAATGAGGTATTGGAGGGAAAGCTCAGAAGTTATGAAAATATATTACTGTCTCTTTGGGCTCCCCCACCATGGCTGCCCTCCCCCCGGTTTATACAATCCCTTCTCCTGTTTTTCAGCAAAAGCCTCAGAGCTCAGCCCACTGTTTGGCTGTGACTCTTTTAGAAATCAAGAATTCTATTTCCAACACTATTTTGAGCAGTTTAAACTCCCGTGCTCATAAACACCCAGCTTTAGGTATCTGTCCCTTTTTCCTGGATGCAGTAGGTTCTTTCATGTATGTGGTACACTTAATGTATATAGACACACAACATACACAAACATATAAAAACATGCAAAAACACAACTTTAAAATTCATTACAGAATTATACTAAAACACCTGAATACACACACATTAGAGTGAGTTAATTATTCTGAAATTCTAAAACAACAAAATCGCAATCTAGTATCAGAAATAGGAAAGTATTTTAGTTGTTGGATAACAGGGCTCCATAGAACCCCAACAATTATAGTAAAATGCAATTGTTTTTGGTTACTCTTCAAAACTTAATAATAAGATCCTACTGCAAAAGACACAAGATAATTGTTCAAAAATCATGAATGGTTCAACTTAGAAATGACCTGGAAGTTTCACACATGGTGACTAGCTCTCATGGTGCTGGAAGGAGCTATTCATCATACTGGCGGAGAAAAGTAATCATCAGTCCTACCCATCTGCAAACACTGTAAGCTGCAATCAGTCTTACCCATCTGCAAACACTGTAAGCTGCAAAAATGTTCATTCTGGCACAATATACCTGTTTTTGCAAAAGTGACACATATGGTGTGAAACTAACTTACCAATAATTTGATTTAAGGCCCATATCTTAAGACTGAATCTATACTTGGTACCATTATCAGAGTCAAGAACCTGCAGCTAGACAAGTTATTGACCTTGCAGAAGAAATTATTACTATATAACTGGATGGACATCATATCAAACTGAATCCTAATTACTTATTGTTATGTACATAGATTAGTATATCTCTCAACCCTCATCAGAGAAGCTGTTTCTTGTAATATCTGGCAGTTAACAAAGAGATCCATAATTATTTAAGACCCAGAAAATAAGATAATTTAGAGTGTTCATCCCTAAACATAAGATCTATATCATGACTTCCGGGACCCAGCGCTGGCTGCAGAATCCCAGCGCTCTCTGGGGCAGGGGCAGGTGGACGCTGTCCCTGACCACTTCCACGGCTCCTGCTGAGGGAAACCCCGCCACAACCTCGAACTGAGAAAAGCAACTGCTGGGGTCTCCGAGGGGCGGATTCGGACCCCGCCCAGAGGTCAGGAGGGGGCTAGAGGCCTCA